>VYZV01003833.1:200-24270 GCA_013401275.1 Pandion haliaetus | reverse complement strand
TTAAAAAAAAAAAAAAACAAACCTCTGTAGAACAAGTAGTGTCTAACTTAGTTCTTTGTCCCTCACAGGAAGGTCATCCCAATCCTTATCTTTAAGGTCATCTTTTAGAGGAGAAGGCACATGTTAAATAGCATGGAAATCTCCTTGCAATACAATAAAACAGTGCCAGTCATCCTTCACTTAACGATTGAAAGATAATGAACTCCTAGATAAAACATAGCAATTGTTAAATGCAGAATGGCAACACATCTTTAAGAAACCAGGTTCTTGTGTACATTCAGTATCATCTCTGCTTGAAACAGTTTCAGAAGATACTGGCATGTCTTTGATTTGTCCTATTATTCCAACTCTGCTAAGTATGTAGGAACTGGATTTTATATCAATGGGACTTTTTAGTACAGTCTAGCTACATGACTGAACAGGTTCCTGATGGCAACATAAAGAAGTCATGTATTAGTGCTAAAATGAGAAGAAAAAAGAACTTTTCAGGATAACCAAAGCCCCGATTACACATGGCAGGAGCGCAGGGGAAATGCTACTTTTAAATTAAGCAGAGGTTATATGGAAAATACTGAAAGTCAAACACAGATGTTCCTTCTTTTTTTTAAATTTCAAATTAATCCCCATTTCCAAGTTCCACAAGTAAGCTTATTGCTATAACATGGACTTACCAATTTTGGCACTGAAGAGTATAGCTCGGGAGAGCTTTCCAGATGCAAAAACTTCCACTGCTTATAAAGCCGTTGATTTATTGACTACTGAATAGAGGACCCCTAATGTGCCTCCAGTTACGACTTCCTACAGCTAAAATCCCTCTTCCACCAAGATTCAAGTTTCAGGTTAAAGCAGACTGAAAGTTTGCCTCTGCTGTTATTTACTCCTGCTGGTTAGCAATTGCTGTTGGTGGCTGAAAGTGTTACTAGGAGTGGTTTTGGCTTTGAACAGGATAGTTGTGAGTCAACACATGGGATAAATCCAGACATGCCCAGCTTTCCTCCTGCTCTGTAAACAAAGTGATCTGATACAGAAATCTGATGATCTTTAGTTGCAATAAATATATCTGCCTTTCTGACACATAAAGACAGTCTTCATACTGAGCCCAATAGGCATGTGACACAGGTTATTTTTTGAGATACTAAATTGCAATGGCTTCCTTGCCTGCAAGGTCAAGCATGAGTGATAAGCATCAAGAGTGACATCCTGGCTGCCCTAAAGCCAGAAGCAAAATCCCATCAATCTCAACAGAGTAACGGCATTGCCCCAAGATATTGCAGACCACTTTGGAGGAGGCTTCCCACAGAGCCCGTTTTCTTCCTCTCCATCTCACTCTTCTGGCCACTTCTTTGCATCTTTTCCCATCTCTGCTTCCAGCCAGTTTCCTCTACCAGCAAACCTCTCATGACAAATTTCCCTGTCCTGTTTCCACTGTTTCCTCAGACAGGCTGCCTTTATATTCTAGTTTGTTTTGGTCAAGTTCAATTCCAGCTAATAGCATAATCTGAAATCTTTACATACTAAATTTTTTTCCAGGTGACCAGCTGCATTGAAGCAAGAGTCATTCAGCTGAGCTCTTTGGAGCATGTCTTCATGCTACACATCATGGGGATAGTAATTTGCTTTCCTGGGTTAATATCACACACTACAAGTCTTGGCAGTGAAGAATATCTTCTGCAGACAGACTGTTTTTTAAGCAGGTGACCCACAGGATTCTGTATTCATTCACTGAAGCTACTAATTGCTGCTGTAAAAATGGAATTGCATATATAAAATGTTAAAGGAATATATTCAATAGAAAAACTGGAACTGTGCTTTTGCAACAGAGGACATTAGGAATTTGTGTTTCAAATGTATAGAAATAAGCTGGTCATAGACAGAAAAAGACATATACAACCATATTCTTTGCAGACTCTACCTAATCCTGCTATCTCCAATAAACTGAACAAACAGACATAAACATGGTTTTCAAATTGTTTGTTAAGAAAATTCAAGGAGAAGTAAGACATGGAATTGAAGAAATAAGAAGACTGACTCCAGAGAAATCAGGATTTCTCTGTGAGTGGTTACTTATACCAGCTGCTTCTTTGGCTGGGATAGAGTTAATTGTTTTCCTAGTAGCTGGTACAGTGCTATGTTTTTGAGCTAGGTATGAGAAGAATGTTGATAACACACTGATGTTCTCAGTTGTTACTAAGTAATGTTTAGTCTAAAGTCAAGGATTTTTCAGCTTCTGATGCTCAGCCAGCAAGAAGGCTGGAGGGGCACAAGAAGTAGGGAAAGGACACAGCCAGGGCAGCTGACCCAAACTGGCCAACGGGGTATTCCGTACCATGTGATGTCATGCCCAATATATAAACTGGGGGGAGTTGGCCTGGGGGTGGATTGCTGCTCAGGAACTAACTGGGCATCAGTTGGCAAGTGGTGAGCAGTTGCAGTATGCATCACTTGTATATTCCAAGCCTTTTATTATTATTATTGTCATTTTATTCATCTTATTATTATTAGTTTCTTCCTTTGTGTTCTATTAAACTGTTCTTATCTCAACCCATGAGTTTTACTTTTTTCCTGATTCTCTCTCCCATCCCACTGGTGGGGGGGGGAAGTGAGTAAGCAGCTGCGTGGGGCTTTGTTGCTGGCTGGGGTTAAACCACAACACTTATCCACTAATGAATCTGCATTTTTTTTTGTCCCTATAATATTGTAGAATCACAATCATGAAAGAGAACACTTTAATCTTTACTCTGACATCCTGTGAAGGCCATTGACATCCTGCAAAGGCCATTGAACTGCTCTGAATTTTGTTTATATTAGAACATATTTTTTCAGATAAAGTGGATAATATTATAATTTATCAGAGTGCAGTATACATTCTGCTTTATCAGAGATAATAGAAAACTGGATCTTTGCAGCAATGCTGCATCTGTAACACAGTTATTTGCAGAATCTGTATGCATAACAAAATTTGCTCATTAGTCAAATCAGGCCATCAAACTGGCAGGCCATGGAAGAATTCTCAAATGGTCCTCAGATCATTTTTCATCATCCTTTAACACTCTAAAATTTATTTGCCATCAGATCTTCAAGTAAACAGCTACAAAGTAATCTCTCCCTTAGTTGTCAAAAAGTTTGACAGCCCTTGATTAAAACATAAGCGTCTTAGATGCAAAGCTGCAGCTTGTAAGATACTTTTAGAAGTACAAGCCTTATCTAAAGCCAAAAGTAGTTTATCTGTATGGTTTGCTTAGCTTTTGGTTGCTGGTCCTCATCTTCATAACTAAGAGGTACTGAAAGTAATTCATTATGAGCTCTGTACACACAGATGTACACATGCATGAACATACTAACTACTTATGTTTAATTCAGGCTCCACATCAAATATCTTTTAGATTGTTTAAATAGACTGATGGGCTGAATGATATTATTATAAGTGAGTCTTGGAGAGCATAAACTATAATGATATTATAAAACCAAATAAAACAGTATCTTCCAATACTCAGTGGGCAGTACTGAAAAAACTACTTGTACATTTATATATCAGGTTGATACAATAATTTCATATCAAACTAGTTTATAACTAACAAACTCTTAGAATATTTGGCATACCTGATCATAAAATCAAAGTGAATGATTAAGCAGCAGTTTTAACTGCACTTTAATAAGACAACAGTGTCTGTTTAATGTCAATGATGACTGTAATTCTACAAAATGTACACTGCTTGCAAGTCTGTGATTCCTGGATAGTAATTCAGGACACAATAATTTTATAATGTCAGTCCTCTGTCACCCCAAAAAGCCCTTTGATTCAGTGCCCCTTGCAAAATGGCAGGAGTTCAAGAACATATCAGGGAGTGGAAAGCTTAAAGCACATGCAGTCACTAACAAGTATTATCATGCACTCAGAATAATTGCTACTAAAAAAAGCCAGCAGCTATCAAGCAGCATTTTAATCTTAATTCAGAATAACTACAGTGTATTAAGCTCCCCTCTGCAGTTTCTAACTGGAGATACTTAAAAATATTTTCCTTTCCAGCTGGAATGAAGGGAACTATTGAAGAACTCTTATCGACTGATGTTTCCTCAAAGTACTGAGGAAATCACAACAGACTTTCAGTTACAAGTATGCACAACTTCTCTTTCATTGTATAAAACAACTATCTAAAACCAAGTTTGATTTTGACTGATAATGGATCTTCTTATAGCTATGTTTTAAATAGAAGCCTATTTGGCACGTGAAAATGAAATCTTGTCTTGCTACGCACAATATACATAAGCATGTGACCTGTATCTTAAGAATGCTTTCAGTTCATAATGTTTTGTGTTAACCTGCTGTAACGTGTCTTCTATGACTTTAAAGACAACTAAACTCCAATTATAGGCATGCATAATATACATAAATGGAAATAGACTGCTTTCAGACTTGAATAAAGAAATCACAAAATCAAGTAGTCCATTACAAGGCAGTATGGACATATGGTACTTCAATACATTAATAGAAAAACTGAAAAATTTGACTTCAGGAGGTGGGACTGTTTCTTGTAGGAAGGTAGCTCAGCAATAAATGCTTGCATCCGTTCTTCAGAATTGAAATGACACATCCTAAATCATTCCAAGCCAAAAAGGGCAAGTGCCAGTCTTAAAGATGGCAAGAAATTCTTGTAACATGTGCTGTGAACAAAGCCAGCCCCAGTAGCTAAAACAGAAGGGAATATAATGTAATTACTTCCAGTGTTCTCAGGAGCCTTGCTCATATTCGTAACCATGAGAATTAAAGCTATGCATCACTCTTCTCATTAACTAAGCTGTTTCTTTCCACAGGTGTGATGTAAGAAGAAATAAAATTATGGAGGCATAAACTGTCTTCAGGAGGACTGTCACCGAGTCAGCTTCATAGTGCAGAGTGGCTATATGTGAAAGCTGCTTATTTGCAAAGTAGCAGGGAGAAATGTCTCCTCTCTTGCTTTGCTAGTGGAGAGCATGCAGGCTAGCAGACAAAGAAGTCAGCTGGTCACTTCAGCTTTGCAGAAATGGTGATCTCACCCTCTCCTCCCACTATTACGGCATTAAGAGCTGCTACCGTTTGACTGATTGGTTTTATTTTATTACCTACTCTCCTGACATATGAGAGAAGCTAACGCCCGGTTCTTGGCTGCTTAAATTAATTTGGAATTATTGGACACAAGCCAGCTGATGATGACAGTGCTTGGGATTTTCTTCTCCCTATAGAAAAAAGAAAACAGCACTGGACAGTTACATCAGAGCTTTTTAGCAAGGCATTAATAAATCATGTGAAGATTACTGAGACTGATGAATACTCACAAGCAATACTTTAGACCTCAAGTTCCTGAAAAGAACCAGGTGCCTAAAAATATGTATTTCAATGATTTGTTGTGGATTGAGAATGTTTGTCTTCTCTGTACTGTTTGACAGTATGAAGTGAATTTATCACTTATAGAAATACTATGAAAAAGTTTTTGCTTGATTCAATGTTATGCTTGTATAAAAGTAGAACTAGAATCAATAGAATTTGATTCATTTTTAGAATTGTTACTTATGAACAGAGTGCCTAGGTTTATTCATTGCTCATTTAATAATGGAGTTTAAATTTGCCTAGCAAGCAAAGAAAAATGTTGGTAAAAAAACCCTGTTTCTCACTGTCATGGGAAGTAGCAACATTATTTTGATGGTTGGACTGATTGTCTACGGAACTGAGAAACGGATGCTGAAAAAAATCTACATGTACAAAATGTATATGAGGAATTTGTGAGAGAACAAAAATGGGGAGAATGTCTGTTGAATAAACTATTTCAGAGCTGTGTCCTTGATCTACCTTGTTATTTTGCACACTGGCAAACTGCTGAAAAAACATTTTATACAGTTTGGCTCTCATGTTTCTTCCTTGCTTTGTGGTGCTATATCCAACCCTGGACGTTCTGCCACCCTGTTTTTCTATTGCTTTAAACAAAAGCTGCTGCTTTGATCATCTGTAGCATGTGCCAAGACACAAGACAGATGCTCCAATGGTGCAGTTGTGCACCCTCAGAAGAAAGCTTCTTATTATTGAAGAAAAAAATGATCTCTGCACTTGAGATTAAAGAAAGGATTTACCCTTCCTTTGTTTATCTTCCTGCTGAAGGCAAAGTGCAGCTGCCCCTCAGAATGGCCACATACTCATAATCAGGAGGGGATATGCATGATTAATGCAAATGATTGGGCAGGAGAAGATACAAATTTTTATTCTGATCTTCCGTCGTCAAGACTGAGCAAGTCCCCTAACTGTGAGATGCATTACTTCCACTCTTTACTGGAGCTGACGATGGTAAATCTCCATTCATGAATGAATGTAAACAGGAGCTTTAGAAACAAAATGAAAATTCATGTTTGATTATTTACTGTTTTCAAGGGACATTCTCAAGTAACTTGCAGTCCTCCTTTAGAAACAAAAGCTTTTCACTACTTTATAAAGAAGAAGCTGTGAGGATGGTGTCCTGGTTTCTCCCCAGCCAGCAACTAAGCACCACGCAGCCGCTCACTCACTCCTCTGCCAGTGGGATAGGGGAGAGAATCTGAAGGGTAAAAGTGAGAAACCTCATGGACTGAGACAAATACAGTTTAATAGGTAAAGCAAAAGCCGCGTGCACAAGCAAAGCAAAACAAGGAATTCATTCACCGCTTCCATCAGCAGGCAGGTGTTCAGCCATCTCCAGGAAAGCAGGGCTCCATCATGCATAACAGTTACTTGGGAAGACAAATGCCATCACTCTGAACATCCCCCGCTTCCTCCTTCTTCGTCCAGCTTTATATACTGAGCATGACATCATATGGTCTGGAATATCCCTTTGGTCAGTTGGGGTCAGCTGTCCGGGCTGTGTCCCCTCCCAACTCCTTGTGCACCCCCAGCCTCCTCGCTGGTGGGGTGGGGTGAGAAGCAGAAAAGTCCTTGACTCTATGTAAGCACTGCTCAGTAATGACAAAAACATCCCTGTGTTATCAATGCTGTTTTCAGCACAAATCTAAAACATAGCCCCATACTAGCTATTGTGAAGAAAATTAACTCTCTCTCAGCCAAAACCAGCACAGGATGCACAGGAGGAACACCGTGGCTTACATAAACTTCTTCTCAGGAGGCAGTGACCATAGCAGGTGTCAAACTACTTGCTAACAGCAGGGGAAGTGGAAAAGGGACTGAAGACTTCCCACTGTTTGCAGAACTGGGAAAATAAAGGCAACATCACCCTCTTCCCAGCTGTTCACGAAGAAAGTCCCATTAGAGCTGTTACCACACTGCAAAATCTGCCTTCACTGCCAAAAGGTTTTCAAAGGGCAGCCTTACACTAACATGTGCTGGCCAGCACATCCTGATACCATTTTAGGAGGGCTTCTTATCAGTGTGGATTTGCATTTCATTTATTTATTTATTATTGATTCTCTTACCAGCTTAAGACCAAGCACTGAATTAGTCTCAAAAGGTAGTTCCTCACTATTAAATAAATAGGCATAGGCTGTGGGCTCCTGCTCTGGATCCTCCACCACCCATGTTGCCTAAATTTTTTCTCTATGTGGATCCATTGTGGACCACACCAACTAGCTGTTCCCAAGGCAAATCTGTTAGAGAAGTGACAAGCCACAGGCAGTGGGGACATGAGCCAGTCCGTGGCAGTTGACCATGGGGTTAGGAATTGGCCCCTTGCCCTCTCCTTTTGGCAGTGTACATGTAGCCAAGGGTTATGTGTCAAACTATGGCCAAAGGTATTGTAGTCAGCACAGGCTGGGCAGCACATTAACTCTGGCTTTGTGATCAGCACTGGATTACTTAAGCATACGAAAAAACTTGGAAGATTCACTTGAGCTTTTGCATTGCCCAAATGAAGTGCATTGCTATGGGATGAGTCAGTTGCTGAAAGCAGAGCCTTTATTGACAGTGAGAAGAGCACTGTATGTTACCCAGGTTTTAATCTATGCTCTTCTCTTCTTTGGACACTTTATCTTCCTGTGGTATTTCTGGGATACAGTGGTTGAGGGACAAGAGGAAATTTTCATCTGGAGTACAAGCTGATGGGAACTGTGAATGTGAAATGACATAACTGACAGATGGCATTAAAGCAAACAGCTGTTTAGACCTATCATGAAGCTGTGAGTATTGTTTAAAGGGAGATGGAGATACCACCGTTTCACAGCAGCAGTGAATAGCAGCTTGGTCTAGATGTCCATCTGAAAACAAAGGAAATGTTCTACAAAGAGTTCTCAAGAATGCCAAAAGTGCAATGAACTCCTCTACATGTAAAAGTGAAATATAAAGCAACACATATGTGGCAACACTGGTTGATGAATAAACATACCACAACTAGAAAATGGGTACAGCTGAGTGTTAAAATAACCAGCTTAATAGAAAGACAGAATATAGAATGCATTCACTTTTAAAATTCAGTGTATGATGGAAAGAAGGAAGGAAGGAAGGATGGAAGGATGGAAGGAAAAAAGAAAGGGAGATGGATGGTGGGAAGGCTTTATATTTTTTTTTTACTTTCCTGTCAAACTGCATAAGTAAATAAAAAGTTTATATTAGAGCTACACAGAAATTCTACAAAACAGCCTTCACTATTGACATACTTGGCTTCTTTTTGTGTGAACTGTTTTTGCTGTAGTAGATACCTGTGCTCCACCTCTTTCCCATCCCCTAAAGAGTTTCTGACATAACTATCGGGGCTGTGTTAACAATTCAGAACAACTTAGTCATGCTCTTCTGCCAGATCAAACTGAACTGTCCCAAACCAAGCACAAACCCTGTGGTTTCAGTTAGACACTTCAGATATATACTTCTGAAAATAAACGTTATCCCTTATTTCCTATGACCAGACGAGTCACATCTTAAAGATACACCCACTTTGCTAAGCTTTATTTTTTTACAAATGAAATGACCCCATCCAATGACCTTATATACAATCTCACTCAAAACAAATAAGAAAATGAAAAATAAACCCATTCACTTTTTAATATGGTTTTGTCACCCTTTCTTCTAAATCTCAGAGATATTTATGCTTAAACAAGTCAGTTACAGTTCATCATGTTGTTCCAGCTCTACATTTGTAGCAGTACAATGCCATTAGTCATTCCCAGAACCATAGCCATTAGAGATTGAAGTGACCTTTTAATGTCA
The DNA here is from genome assembly GCA_013401275.1 of Pandion haliaetus. Classification (NCBI taxonomy): domain Eukaryota; kingdom Metazoa; phylum Chordata; class Aves; order Accipitriformes; family Pandionidae; genus Pandion; species Pandion haliaetus. Next base: position 15,119 of record VYZV01003833.1, on the reverse strand, counting down.
TCACATCCTACCCTGATTCCTACTATCCATGGCAACAGACCAATGCCAAACACACAATTACAACTTTACTGCAAAATGTAGCAACGGAGAAGCTGATTTCCAGTTGTAAGCTAAATTTTAGAAAGCAGAGGATTAGCCTTTGCTATCCAAATGAAAGTTATTTGCATTTCATTTTGGTTTGGGTTTGTGTGACGGGGTTTTGGTAGCAGGGGAGGGGCTGCAGAGGTGGCTCCTGTGAGAAGATGCTAGAAGGTCCCACGGCTCCAAGTCGGCCCACCTCTGGCCCAGGCCAAGCCCATCAGCGACGGTGGCAGCGCCTCTGGGAGAACAGATTTAAGAAGGGGAACCTGCAGTGGGTAGTGGGATTGGAATGTGAGAGGAACCCCTCTGCAGATACTGAGGTCAGAGAAGAAGGAGGGGGAGGAGGGGTGCCTGAGGAGGCTGATGGCCCTGCAGCCCGTGGTGAGACGAGAGGCTGTCCCCCTGCAGCCCAGGGAGGGGAGCGGGGGAACAGATGCCCACCTGCAGCCCGTGGAGGAGACCACGCTGGAGCAGTTGGATGCCCCCCAAGATGGCAGTGACTCCATGGGAAAGCCTGCGCTGGAGCAGTGTGTGATCGAAGGACTGCACCCTGTGGAAGGGACACGTGCTGGAGCAGTTTGCGAAGAACTGCTGCCCGTGGGAAGGACTCACATTGGAGAAGATCGTGAAGGACAGTCTCCTGTGCGAGGGACCCCACGGTGGAGCAGGGGACGAGTGAGGAATCCTTCTTCTGAGGAGGAAGGAGCGGCAGAGACAAGGTGTGGCGAGCTGAATCCAACCCTCAGCCCCTGTTCCCCTGTGCCACGGGGGGGGAGGAGGGAGAGAGAACCGGGAATGGAGCTGAGCCGGGAAGGACGGAGGCGTGGGGGAAGGTGTTCTGAGGTTTGGTTTTACTTCCTAACATCCTTGTTTTGATTTAATTGGTAGCAAATGAAATTGATTTTGTTTATTCCCCAAGTTGAGTCTGTTTTTTTGCCCCTGACCATAAGTGGAGAGTGATCCCTCCCAGTCCTTGTCTCGACCCACGAGCCTGCCTTTGTATTTTCTCCTCATCCCAACGTGGCCGGGGAGTAGGGGAGTGAGTGAGCTGCTGCATGGTGCTTTGTTACTGGCTGGGCTGAAACCATGACACATTTGCAAGTTGTTCAGCAGTGAAGGTATTTCTAACCAGCCACCTCACTTTGCTACCTGAATAAAAAATTGATTGTTTACTTTGGGCAGAGGAGGAAATATAAAAATGGCCAAGTCATGGAGAAATCAGTGTTTGATCCAGGAGCCTTCCAAACCAAGGAAGCTTTTTGTGAAGCTGGGTGGACATGGTTTATCTGCCTTCCTTACCCCCACAGGAGAGTGAAGTTCCCTGGCTTGTGTGGATGGGCGTATAGACAGGCCTGTGTCCATTCAATATAACGTGGACTCCAGCCTGAACTGCTTTGCAGCTGCATCCCCCATCCCCCTGAAGGAACCACTCTGCTCCAGATCAGACTGAAGTAATATGTCTGTAATACGAGGAACTGGACCCTGGGATAAATACAGAGGTTAACCAACATCACACTTTTGGAGATGAGCAATTAGTCTCTATCTGGCTGGGTGTATCTAGGTATATGTGTATCTGAAATGCATCACTGTGTAAAGATATTTCAGCTTGATTTAGACTAAATGCTATATAACAGTGTCAACGTAAGACTACGTTTATGGCAATTAGCCCTTCCTCAGAGGTAGGAATAATTAGTCTGGGCCATTGCCATGCTAATACAGCTCCATTGCTTGTAGGAACTTAGCTAATGTGTATACAGGGCTATTTACTGAGCCATACCTGCTCATTCCAAGTGCATTGCACTTCACTGAAACTCACTTACGATTTTGCTTGGTATATACATAACATTATAACATGATGAAAACAATAATCTACCTCTTTTATTTGTGGTTAATGGAATTGTCAGAGCAAATTTATTTTGCTTACAAGAAAAATTACTTGGGAGTTTGAACTCCAAGTGTAATCATATCAAGATCGTGTATCAAGAATTGAGATGTGTGACTCCATTTCATAGCTGGACCTTTCTCTCTAATAGGATTTAAAGGACAATTCAGAAAGAATTAAAAACCTCACAATTATTGCAGGGGTTTAGAGTCCTAAAGCATCTCATGTCTGGTATAAACCCACAGGTTATTGCAGGCAGATACCTGTGGTAATACAGCACTAGGTAAGAGCAAAGTGCTTAAAAATGTGCTTAGACAAAGATGTGTGAAAGGGAAATTAGTTTGTAATGAAGAAGATTCCTCCCGCACTGACCTTTCAGTAATCAGAACAAGAGAAATACATTCTTACTTTTTAATTTGTCTTTATTCATGCCAATTCATATTGAAATAAAATAGATACATTGAATTAGATAATTTCCCTTCCAAAGAACTAAAGCGGACTGTGTAAGGACTTCTAAGGAGTTGGCCCAGAGCTTTGTAAAATGCAGTGTTGGGAAACTGAGCAACTGTGGGTTTATATTTCAGGGATGATGCAAGATTTTTCAACCTTTAAATTACGGCTTGTGCAAGCAGTACTCTGTTACTTAACTTTAACAGATCTGCAGATGTGTCTGTCTCCAAGGTAATGGGCATTGCATTCCTGTCATTCAAAAGGCTGAGATTCAAAATAAATCAAAGAATGAATTAATGCTATCCTCTCATTCTCTAAAAGCTTCTAAACATTACTTGGAGGGATTCTAGCAGAGATAGATAACAACAGATTTTTATACATACACTCTTTAAAGAGTTTACAGAAAAATGTAAGAATTATTTGCTCTATTTTAGAAACAAAAGACATGAGAGGGCTTTATCTGAACCAGTTATACAGGCAATCACTGCCAAAGCTTAGTATAAATCTGGTCCAAGGTCTAGGCTTTGCTATTACACCTCTCTCCCTCTGCCCATCCTCTGAAAAAAATCCACTATGAGAGGACAGACAGACAGAAGAACGGAAGAAGGAAGGAAGAAAAAGGAAGATTGGTTCCAGAAAGTTAGAATTGATAATATTTTATGACAAGGTTAATAGTTATTTTTCTTTGACTATAAGACTTAATAAGACGTATAAAAAGCTGCATATGTTTATGACTGATAATATCTGCAGTGATGCAAGCTAAAATAACAGTTCTTTCTCATGAATAAAAGCTGAGTCCATTGAAAGGACATAACGTTACATGTGTACAACCACTGGGAAACACCGACTGGCATTTTCCCTTTTGACCTGACACTGCAGTGTTACATTCCAATGGAAAACATTGCCAAGTCTCAGTTCAGTGTAAAAACAACATCAAGGAAAATATTCTGTAGCAAACAAACAGAACTAAAAATTGTTTCAATTGACTTGGAGCCAACAGCATTTCTGAAAGTGTTTATTCTGTTGCCTCAAATCTGACAGGCCCATTATGAATTAAATGAACTACAATTAAAATAAGTGTTTGGGGTGAACTAGAAACGCTTTGTTTTCTTTTTTCACACCAGGACTCAGCTGACTTACATACCTCATGACAAGATGCAAGGTTGTGACTCTGCCCTTTTTACTGTGTGACAAAAACTTAAAAAAAAGGCCATGATAAAACTAGAAATAGAAATCTTGGAAACTTAATATTATGTAAGCTATTCCTTAATACAGCAGAAAGATTTTTTTTTTTTACACTTCAGCTTCATGATTTGGAGCTTGTGGCTGTCAGTTTACAGGAATAAATTGCAAAGGAGAATCACGTTTGCATGTGGCTGAGGTAAACTGCTGCCTCAGCTCTCTTAAGGAGTTCTTTGCATTGGATTGGAAAGATTGGGCTGTTAACCTGCTCTTTCTGAAATAAAGGAAATAATAGCATCTCTTTACTTGTAATCATGTAAGATTTTGCCAGATTTTCAAAGGTGCTAGTTGAAATGAATCTTCTGAAAATGAACCTCTCTGCAGTATTGTTTCCCCTGCTGAATAAAAATTTTCACTCTCCTCCATAAAACTCTGACCCCTGAGAAATTTTTGATTTCCCAAAAAGGACAGACAATAAAAACACTGTCTGCAAAAAGGAAGCACCATTGTCCCTATACAGCAAACCCCAGACTTCTTTCCCTCTCCCACAGACAGGAGAAGGAGACTGAAGAAGTGCTTTCTGAGGGGTCCCCCCCCCTCACTCATTCTGCTGCTGCCTGGGCTGGGAGGGGAGAGGTGAAGATTCCTCACTTAGACGTGCCCTACCAGCTCCAGAGGAGACTGTGGATCCAGAAGGAAACCCAGGAACATCCTTATAAAGAAATCCACTGATCATGTCTATATTGGCAAACTGACAGACAGATCCTGACACTGCTATTTTGCCATCTCTACTGTTAAAACAGCTAAAACAGGCCCTGGTATGGTTCTGGCCCTGACCAGCTAGCAAGTTCCCAAACAAACCCTCAGCATAGATCTAGAATTAGAAAAGGCCGGAGACTATTTCCCAATAGGTAGCTTGAATGTAGCAAGCTTGTGTATGAGACTTCAGTAGTGCGAACAAGACTAGTCTGTGCCAGCTGGCCAGAGGATTGGAGCATGGATCCTGGCACTGCTGAATTTACAAGGACAGGGGTAGCCCTTGTGTGTTGACCAGGCAAAACCTGTTACATTTACTGCTAGGAATGGGATGAAATCAGTATGTCTCCTAACATTAATAACACTTGTGCAAGGGCCAGGAGACTTAGAGAGGAAAAAACAGCTTATATCCTGTAGGTTGGTAAGGGCCCATGTTGATTCGAGTAGGGATGAAAGCAGGTGGAGTGAATGGATGTGCTCTTAAGAGGGGAGAGGGGAAACAGGTCCCCCCAGTGCATTTTTGACATTTAAAAGTTGAAGGATTTTTTTTTATCCAACAGTGTTTTCAGATGTGTTCAAAATTTTCAAGATTCAAGGTTGGTTTGTGTTCTGTTGTATTTTGGTCAACTATTTTCCATGGCTTTGGGAGATGTTTGTATTATAGCAAGCCGAGGTGGGCTTTCCAAGTCATGGGCTTTTGCTGTAAATTCAAAATGCTGAGTAAACCCCCCCCCAAATCTGCCAATTTTTTAGACAAACTATTGTGATGTATCAAGGGCTAATCAAGCAGAGTGGAAAGGAACAAACGCACATCTACTATATCACCATTCTTCAAAATCCTTTAAAATGAATTTGCGATCTGTAGATAAAGTTGACCATCAAGATCAGTAGCAAAAATAAGCACTCTTTAATAACTTGAATTTGCTGGAAAGGTTCACCTCCTCTGAAGCTGCAGTAAGAAGTCAAATGAAATCCCTAACAGTCAGGCTGGCAAATTTTAATAGTTGCTTTTTCTCTGAGGAAGGAGTGGTAATTTTATATCATTACACCTTTTTGAGATTATCCAATTGGCCAGGTTAAAAACCTGTTTCTATTCCCTTCAAAATTACTTTGCAACAAATAAGGATTATTTCAACTGCACTTTTAAATGAAGAAGAAACATATTTAGATTCAATAGTTTTAAATTCCTTCCCTCTATCATTCTTACCACAACTAAGTTAAAAGAGGCTATTAAACACTGCCCTTCTTTACAAATTCATTAAGATAGATTAAATGCTAGGTTTTGACTGTTTCTCTCCTTTAATTAGAAGATAAAATTAGTCTTGGTACACACTGAATCACTAAAGCATATTAACAGCTATTTCAGCAAGGTGTCAATTTAAGCCCCCAAACAGAAAACATTTTGCATGTCTCTGAGCCAAAACTGATGCGGATATTTTCCTCTTAAATAGGGTGAGCTAAATTGAATGTTGATTTTATCCTACATCTACTTTTACTGAAGTTTCTTCATTTCCTGTACAAACCCGTTCGGCAATGGCATTTGCACTAATAAATAACACACTAGATTCTAATGAAAGATAAAAGATCTTAAAGCATTTCTTACTGCCATATGAAATAATTGCTTCACCCATTACCTCCTCACCGCATCTTGATTAAAAAGCCACACCCATATAACAACTCATAGCGACATTATATAGAATAGACATATTAGGGAATGTAGGTGCCCCTAAGCAATTTTTGTTTCCAGCAGGAGTCACAAGAAATGGTCAATCTGATAGTGATATCTTGAATGTGGTTTTCAGATGGTCAGAGGAGAGAAAAATTTATGATGTCCTAAGCTGATGCCATTTGACATGCCACCTGCTGTCTTGGTGGCAGCACTGCTTTTGAACTCGGTTCTGCAGGGACGCCTTCCCACTGCACCCCAGAGCAGAGCTAATCCTGACAAGTCTAAATCAACTAATGATTTCATACCACAGGAAGCCAAGGTGCAGAATGATGGCAGACTACAAGGTGCCAAGTACCACAGATACACAATAGATGTATGTGAAGCGAAAGATTAACAGAGACACATCCTTCAGAATTAAGCAGTTTTCCTTCTACCTAAAAGGGGCTGGGGTGGAAGTAGTATTGTGACAGACTGTGTGCCTCTGTACCCAACACTGCAACACCAAATCTTCTGCCTGACTGTCCTCTACCCCCAAAGTCACGCAGACTTGTCAGTTGCCTTTTTTGGTTTTAACGTCCTTTATATGGGTTGACCTTCCATACATATCCCAAGTGTCACACCAGCTATAACCTGATACCTTTCCTCTGCTTCACCTCTCCAAAGGTCACAGTCCAATACTTGATCTGAAAATTAGACTAACTGCAATAAGTGAGGTTCCATAAAAATAGCAATTGAACCTTGTAATTTTTTCTTCATGTACCCTCCAAATGCAAAGATGGTGATGGAGTTACCCACTCTGTGTCAAATTATAGAAAAATTAGGGCACTCACCAGGACCTGGGACATAGTTCCACCTCCCTCCTGAGCTTGATGGAGACTCAATTCCATATCTCCCACCTCTGAAAAGGTAACCCAACCATTGGGCTGTGAGTCATGCAGAGAAATTAACAACTGGCAGCACTGCACAGTGGCACAGCTCCAAAAAACAAGAGGAAGGAGCATCTGAATCCAGAGTAGCCTAGCAGTGAAAGGATTTATCTAGGAGGTGGAGAAGGTGGGTTTGACCTCTGACTCCCTCAGACCTAAAGCAGAGGAGGGATCTGAACCTCAGTTTCTCAGTGCTTGGGCGTGTGCTGAAATGATAAAAAAGCAAAGGGAACACCTCCATGTTACGATTTCAACCTTTAAAATGGAGAGTCTGTTCACTTTGAAGGAAAAAATTCTGTCTTCAGGAGGTGAATGTTAGTGGTGGCTCACAAGTAGGTAGAGGTACTTATTCCAGAGAGCATATATCCCACATGGGGGGACTTCAGACTTCTATGCCAGCAGTGTCTCTGCTGTCTGCTCCCTGCTCAGATCACTGACTGCACTGGATCCCATGCTGAAGCATTTCACTGTTTAGATAGACTATGCATGTAACATTAAATGCATCAGTGTGCCTGAAATGCAGGTATTTTGTTGTCTTCATGTCTGGGTTCCTAAGACCTGGATTCATCTTATGTGTCTGGGCATTTAACAGATGTGCCTGGAGGTTTTTGGTAGTCTATTAAGAGACTCAGCTCTAGGGAGTGTCTCTAATCTGAATTACTACATGAAGGTGCCCCCAGGAATCCATTAGAGTTCCCATACTTAGGTGCATGCCAAACCTCACACACCCCATCTCTAAGACAAGCAAGACACCCAAGTGACTGTCTGCCTTAGTTTGCAGATGAATGAGATACAGGTGCAGAAGCCAGAAGGGAACCACCATACGCTCCAGCTGCTCCCCTATCTGGGCAATCAGGGATACAGGACTGCAGGGCACGCTGACTTTTCTCCCACTCCTGATTAGGTTGCTGACAGCACTTGGTTCCTAATTTAGGTACTAGTAAGAGGCCAAAGGGAAATGGGATGAATAGGTGCCTTAGTTTTTATCAGATCTAGTACCCCACTGGATTGTGTCACTCAATTCTGTATCACTGCAGAATTTTCTGTATCTCCCTCCCTGGTACATGAAATAACATTTCAAGCTGCTGGAAGGACTGTGTTTTGTTCTTTTCCTTATTTAAGATAGAATAATTTACATTTATACATAGATGTGAGTCAAGAACCCATTCTTCTGCTTACAAACTACAATGTGATTTAAAAAAAAAAAATATTTATTTATCATTATTATGTTATTTAGCTGAAAGACAAAGGATGAATGAATAAAAAATATTCACTGATTATATGTAACATTAAAAGTGATAGGTTGCAAGCAAGGTTACAGGAATATGCTGCTAACTTACCTCATTTTTAATTTTTCTTTAAATTCTTATGGGTGGGAAGAAGACTTGCTTAGAAAATAGTTTCTCACTGGTTGAATCATTATGTTCTTGATGTATTACCAGTTTGAAATGAAGATTCCAAAAGTTATTGCCTTACTAAACGGAGAGCTGCATTTTGGCCAAATTTTTGTAAAAATTAAAGTGGTTATCCGCAAGACTTCATCTTATAAAAATTAATTGTAAGGAGTTGTTTGAAGATGTAAACTCTGACCAGTTGGATGACCCAAGCCTGCAAATTAAATTACATTCCTGAAGAGCAATTTACTTGCAAAGTTCAGAATGACAAGGAAGCCTAAATATTTCATCAGATATCCCACTGTAGAGCTAGTGAGAATTTCAGAATTGTAATCAGGTACATTAATGAGGTAGCTGAAATATGTGGTAATACAAGTAAGACCACAGTGACAAGAAAGGCCTTGCACTGACTTTTTTTTTTTAAACTTTCATGGGAGTATCTTTGAAAGTTGTGATTCTGCAGAGAGGAAAAAAATAATATAAAAGGCTTCACAAAAAGAAGCAAGGCACAAAAAGACTAAAAGACCACTTGCTGTACCAGTCAGATAATGTACTTGGCTTGGTGGTGTCATATCATGAAGTACTAAATGCTTGATCAATGCAGAACCAGTACTACCCTTAGGAAAGTAATGTAAATCCTACACCACCTCAGTTGTCTAGGTAGAGAGCTTTGCACAGCTGCAAAGGCATCAATGAGCTCCTGAACAGCACTGCACAGAGGGATGTTTTTAGTCCATCCTTTGCTTTCTTCTCCACCCCAGATTTCCTCCAGCCAAGGCACAAAGAAGGACCAGAACCTTGTTCTGTCCCTCACATCCACATTGATGAAGCTTCTGATGGGCATGGGGAACTTGTTCAAGCCACAATGCATGCTGACACTGCAAAGTGTTCTCACCACTCGGTTATTTTTTTTCCCTTATCTAATTTCATCCTAGAAATTCTGCCTTTTAAAGCATAGATATAATGCCACTGGATAATATGATAAGGAATATGAATAGACTTTATTTTTATACTGGTGTTAAATAGGCATGTCCTGGGTCTGAATCTTATTAAATGATTTCTCCACAAGTTTGGTGTTTACATATTTGCATTCCATAGGTACATGGGAAATGTAAATATTTATGGTCCTTTGGATGAGGAAACCTGAAAATTAGCAGAAAGAAGGTTTCCAGTATTGCAACGAAGACTGTGAACACTTGCTTTGTTAGATGAAATGCGCTTGTTTTCATTTTGAAGGCTTGCCAGGTGATAAGAGTGAGTTGAAGTACCTGGCAAACAAGTTCTGGGTACATCTGAGCTGTCAGTTGGGCTTGCTCCTATTGCCCGTGTGCACATGCTGGATCCTTCATGGGGTGGAACAAGTTGGTATCTGCCCAGTTAAAACCTGGAACTGACTCAATGATAAAACCATCTCAGGGCCTGCTCCAATAAGCATCATGGGTGGAAGCAAGCCAATTCTCACCACCTCCACCTGGCCCAGCCTTCGAACACCATCCTACCAGGCGGTGAGCTGTCACAATACATAACTCCTTATGCAAACACACAAATACACCAGTGTTAGAGACACCTGTGAGTAAGTGGCTGCATGGTATAGTGCTGCACCCATGATATCCAAACTTCCCAGGCTGCTCAAGGGGATGCACAAGTTGTAGGGCACAATTCACTGGTTGGAGAACTAGGAATTCATCCCTGGAGCAGGTGGTGGTACCAGCACAGACACAGTTACCCTTTCCCCGCTGGATCCTTACAGAGGTTGTGCACAAGCCAACCCCAGAGAACCTGCAACTGAGAGAAGTCTGGCGATGCCAACTGCTGAAGCTTATTTGAAGCTCATTTCCTCTTAAGTCTTAGCCTGAGAACTAGTACCAGCTGGTCATGCACTGAATGCCCTGCTTACTTTGCTTACTTGCTTTTTTGCTTTTTTGGTTTTGTTTTTATTTTAATCACTGAGATGGCCTGTGCTGAATGCTGTAGATCAGGTTCGGTTAACCAGCATTGCCCCAGGGCTTCATGCTGTGTGCAGATTCCTGCACTGCACAGCCTACTTATTCTTGTTTGGTGACTCCTCCCTAATTCGTTGTCCACTTTCACCCAGACGCCTGTTTCTATTTTCTGTGCTTTTCATGGTTTTGTCCAAATGCCTTATTGCCTGCATTTTCTAGGACCTGAAAACAATTTTGTTATTTTTATCTACTCTTATTTCTAATTGTATTTTGCTCTTCATTATGTCAACTCTGTGATTACCTGCAACACCCTATCTCATAAGAACACAAACACAGTGTTCAAGGGTTGGGGTTTTTTTTAAGATCATTAACAACTATGATTAGATGATAACACTGAACTTTACAGAAGACTAGTAGGCATCATCTAAATTCAATACATTGCTCAAAACTGGTACTCTGTAGTTTTATGGGATTTTCAACCTATGTGACAGAATTTATCGCAAATTGTGTTTGGAATAAATATTTAAAATAATACTGGATAATTATGCAAAGTTTCTTAAAATCCACATAAGAACCATGCCACTTTCTTCCTTTCACCCAGTAATTTGTTCCAGCAAACTTTTTCTTGAATCATTAGTTTAATGTAAACTCACTGTGTGCAATACTTTTCTTCGACTTTCTTTTATCTAAATATTTTTTCTATATACTAGTTCAATTAGTAATGGAGGTTAAAACAGAATTAATTGAAATTATTTTCAAAATATCTTACATCTTTATTTTTTACTGAAAAGCAATCTTTTCTGATTTTTGTGAATGAGATAGCTTACCCTTTTGGCCTTTTAATTTAACCCAAATTTATAAGCCCTTCCTGCTTTTACAATATTTGCAAATTTGGGGGGGGGTTATTTGGAGGCTTTCAGGCAGCCCTTGCATCTGCCTCAAAACTCTGAGCAGCATTCTCTAAATTTTTTTGGTTGTGCTTGCCATTTTACATTTTAGTCCCAGATCTCAGATTTAATGAAGAACTCTTCCAATCACATGCCTGGTGTTGTCTTCCAGAGGAATTGCTTGTGGGTTTGTTTTTTTTTTTGTTGGCAATATTTTTCTCCATTCATAGAACCAATTAGTTCTCTGACTTACATATTGCTCACCATATTTCTTTGTTCTGCAGACATACCTGTCTGAAAATTTGATAGCCTTCTAATACTATAGTTGGTAAATTCTTTTCTTCTTATATTTCTAAATATATGTATTTTGCTATAACTGGATACAATTTTTTTTCTTTTTTTTCACTCATTAGCGCTATCATAAAGAAGCAGATGAAGATCTTAAGCATTCAATGGATATTTTAATATCTATAGTCTAAAATTGTTTCCTAATCCACCTTACAAAGCCCATCCATGATGGTTTATTATCCAGTGGTGGCCAAATTACCCGAGATTCTCCCACAAGAAAATTATTTTGTTACTAAACTTTCTTACTCCTAGTGTGCTATAGTCAAAGCCTACTGAAACTTCTCTCATTTCTCATTCATTTTATCTTTCCCAAGACAACTTCCCAGCCAGGCTTTGCTTTCACTTCACATTTAATCAGTACTGCATATGACCTTGCTATTCTTTCTGCTTTTCACCATCTCCTTTCCCTTACATCGTTTAGCCAACTGTAATAAAATGTGAAAGCCCTGGAGTGACAGCAAGCTACTGATGACCTTCTCTATTGGTGGGTTCAAAACTAGGCATTAAGTGTTATAGTTGTGAGCTACACACAAGCCAGCAGTGTACCTTGGCAAAAGATGCCAAAGATGGCCAACAACATCTGTAGCTGTATTAACAGGAGAACAGCCAGCATTTGTTAGACCACATGAATAATACTGTGTCCAGTTTTGGGCCCTCAGTATAGGAGGCATCAATAAACTGGGACAAGTTTAGCGAGAGCCGCCGGGATGGTTGTGGCTGGACCACTTGCCCAATGAAGAGAGGCTGAGGGACTGGGGCTTGTTCAGCCTGGAGAAGAGATGGCTCTGGGGGGGACCTGACAGCAGTCCCCAGTACCTACAGGGATGTCAGCAAGGAGATGGAGTTTCAGAGTGGTGGGAGGATGAGAGGCAGCAGGCATAAATTGATACAAGAGTGGTTCAGGCAGGATATGAGGAAAACATTTCCTCCCCATGACAGCAGTCAGGCAGTGGAGCAGGTTGTCCAGAGACGTTGTGCCATCTCTATTCACAAGGGAGATGACTGGACAAAGCCCTGAGCATCCTGGTCTGACCTCAGAGCTGGTCATGCTTTGAGCAGGAGGTTGGACTAGAGACCTCCTGAGGTCCTTCCCATCTGAACTATGCTGTAATTCTATGATCACAAAGATCGCCCACAGAGCAGCATTAAATATCACATAATAACATTCTCATAGATCCTCTTATTAAAATTGTTCAGATTTACAATTTACCTGGTTAGCATAAAGACTAAATTTTATCACTTGTAATAGTAATAGCTGATGGTGAGATCTGTAGCTCTGGCTTGTTTCATATACTCTTTGCTATTGTGTAGAGACACTAGAGCACATTCATGCTTTTGTTCTTTGCCTCCTGTCTCCTAGCAACTCCATCTGCTGCCTTATTTTGTATGTTGGAAGTACAAGTCAGATTTATTATTTTTAGTTAGGGAAAAGCTGCTCCTTCCCTGCTTCCAACGTAGCTTAACACACAGTTTTATATTTAAGATGCTGGAATGCATTTTGCACAAGTGAAGTTCATTTCATCCCGCACTCTGTCATGACCAGACCCTCTTTTCCACAGATCTAGGCCAGTTCCTTACACATGGGTTCTTGGCCACATACGAATTTCAGTGACTATCAATATCGTCAATTGTCTCCAAGACTCATTAATCCACCTTTGGTTTGAGGGAATGTTTCTGTTGGTTTTTAACCCTGTTGTTTGGTCTTTCATGAGCTATAATTAGACATTCTCTGGCATCCATAATTCACACAAATCTCTATTACTCATTCCCTGGCACATGACATATTTCCTTGCCAATATTTGTGGAGCACACTGTGAACCGAGTGGCACTGAGAAGTACGTAATAAAAAGTGCTTATGCTGTACATGCCTGTCAGTTACACACCCGTTAAATTTAACTCATCCAGCTCCACTGTGATATTTGTATCCTTGACTACAAGCAATTAGCCATCACAGCAACATAATCTCTTACCCATCCAATGGATAAAACATCGTAGAATTGGGTGATGGGCAGAAAAAAAAGGAGGGAAAAATCAGTCTGCACTTGGAGGATGTGAGAGTGCCTCAGGAGAGGACCAAAATATTATGAAACATTTCACCTTTCTTAAAACATTTGATTATTTATACATGGAGGGGTGACTTTTATCCACGAAGTAACAGACTGAAACCTAAGCCTTCTTTGTAGCCTAGAAAAAAATCATGATGACTTGCATGTATTTTCAATAGAATTGGAGCTAACCTTTTATTTGAGAGGTCACTGGTTCCTTAGTCTTAAGTATTCCCCCCTTCAATATCTTCAGTCCTTTTCATAGCGTATAATTTTTATGTTAGCCGTCTCTCCAAAGCTTCCTTGTTGACCTTTGTAATCACTTCAGGCATTGTCTTTTCTGGTATTAGCAAAAATATTGTTGGGCTGCTCATTTCTGGAGTGGAGTTTGTGCCTAAAATTTGAAAAGGTGGACCGAGAGGGAAAAATAGTCTCTTTATTGCATACAGGTTAAATTGTACCCTAAACCAGAATCTAAAACAGGAAAGCAGTAAGTGCAACAGCTAGAAAGAATTTTTGGGGGTGAACATTCATGAATTTCCAGCTTTATAAATCATCATTCCTAGGACTCTCTCTTTTGAGCTATAGGACTGAGTTGTGACACTGAAGCTAGATTGGTGTATGGATTATAGCAGTTTTAGGAGAACAGATTAAAAGAAAATGCCAACATCAAAGTGCATAACAATATAGGAAGCTTCCCTTATACAACATACAGGCTGTTTAGCTGTAGTCCAGCCAGCTCCTTTATATATGACTCCTTATAAGAAAGGGCGAGTTTCAAGAAAACCCACATACTAATGGTGTCCAGGATTTTTATTTTTAAAACATTCCTAAGCAATAGCTAACGGCCAATGGTTAACAATAAAGGCGATTGCTGAGCTGGTACATAGGTGATGTAGTCAACTATAAACACCCCCCTCATTCCAAAATTCCCATGTGGACACAAGCTAGAACATAGCCCATCAGCCCTTATGTCTTCGTGACAGCCTCAGTAGACCCCAGGAACAGAACTAATGATCCCCTAATTTAAAAGAGGAAAATTATTACAATAAGTTAATCCTCCCAAGTGCTTTGCCCATGACACAGTATCAACTAGAAAACAAACATGGAATACACTGGCTGTTTGTGTTTACTCCTTTTGTAGTTGCCACTGGCAACAACAAAATTAACATGTAAAAAGAATTTAATAAAATATATATTGATTTTAATTGACAAAGAATATATCATTTTGAAAATAAACAAACCTAGCAGGAAAAAAGATGTAATGAAAAATATGACCTTTTTAAGATTTATTTTTTAATTTGCACAGCTGCAGTTTTATATCATAGTGAACTAAAAGAACAGTAAATACTAGGC
>VYZV01003831.1:0-10318 GCA_013401275.1 Pandion haliaetus | reverse complement strand
AAAACCGTTTTTTTTCCATGGCATTTCTAAATTGGATTGATAGCATGTGGGACTGGATCTCCAAAATCCAGACTTGTACTGCAGCTTGTGGCTCCTGAATCCTGCCAGATGAGAGAGGGCCACAGGGCTCTGGGAGGGTTAAACTTGATTAAAATGTAAAGCAAAGCTTTGCTTTTCTCCTTCTCTCCTACATACAGTTTTTCAGAATAATTTGGTTCATCAACATTTCATGACATTGACACAAGGCTGTTGCCGAAACTTTATGCTTCTTTCTTAGATAGTGTGTGGATGCAGTAAAACCCAAGAAAAGTCTGTACCTTTCTTAACAACCTGTTGTAAGCTGTGACACTTTTTTTTCACTTTAAATAAGATGCCATTAATATGAACGGTTTCATGTACCTGGGATGGAACTCTTATACTCAATTATGAGCAATTTAGCTGCTTACCTTAGCTTCAGAAGAGGAACCTGGGGTCTGAAACTCCTATCTGTATAAAAGTCAGGATTGTTGAATTTTCAGAGGTGATTGTGTTATGTGTTGTTTGGGAAAAAAAAAACCAAAAAAACAAAAAACAAAAACCAAACCCAAACAACAAAACCCCACCTTTTTTGATATCTGACAACATGCTTTTCTTTAAAGTCTCCAATTATTCTGACATGAATTGTATTAAATCAGGACAGTGGTCTCCAACATAATTTGCTGCTTTGTTAGACTGAAGAAGGGAACCTTGTACAAAATTTTTGTTGCTTTTTCAGGTACTTTAGATGATACTGACCGACCTACAAGACTCCTGTCTAATGTTAGAAAAAATAGCTGCTGTGTGCAAATAACTGACTAAATTTCTTGAGTGTCTCTTACAGGTAGTTTGTATTGGTTCAATGGCAGAATTGGAAGAACTGTCTGGAGTGAAAGTCGCTGATCTCCATCGAGAAAGGTCGGTCACAGAGTCTGTTAACTAGTTATTAAAAATAGTTGAGTAGATGTTAAAATACTGGGTTTTTTTGCCCAAACCTAGGGAAACAGATTTAGAGGAAAATAGAAAAGTAGTAAGAGGACTTGTGATTAACATGTATAAATTTTCCTTTCTTCTGTCTCGGATGCTGTTAATATAAATAAATCTCTAAAACAGCTTTAAATTATAAAAATTCTCAAAGGAAATGCTGACCTTTTTGAAGAATCATTAAAATTAAAACCAAAACTCGTGTCATGCCTAATGTGCAAGCATAACGTTAGCTTTTTGTGCAAATTCTTGTTTAGAATTTGTCAATCTTTTTCTTTCCCATAGTGTTGATCATCTAACTATCCCTTCACGCTGTGGCAAGGGCTTACTGCACCGGGTCCCTGAAGTTTTTGATTGCTGGTTTGAGAGCGGAAGCATGCCTTACGCACAAGTCCATTATCCATTTGAAAACAAAAAAGAACTTGAAGATGCTTTCCCTGCTGACTTCATTGCTGAAGGCATTGACCAAACCCGAGGATGGTAATTTTCTGCCACTTACATGATACTACTGCCCTGCGTCTAACACTATTACATCTGCATGATCCTTTAATGTTGTATAGATAAGTGTATGATATCTTTTTTCAGTAAAATGCAAAGTATTCTAAAGCTTGGTGACAAAGATGGTGCAGAAAGACGACGTGTTAGCAAGCAATCTTCCCGGCTCTTGTGGAAAACATCATTAGGTAGTAGGGCAGATCTTTGGCCCGGTAAGGAAGAATCTCAGCAATTCAATCTCAGAATTCAGCAGCTGAATTATCATAGAACTTGAGTTACCTACTAGAAACAGAACAGCAATTGAGTCAGTTGA
This sequence comes from Pandion haliaetus, assembly GCA_013401275.1. Taxonomy (NCBI): domain Eukaryota; kingdom Metazoa; phylum Chordata; class Aves; order Accipitriformes; family Pandionidae; genus Pandion; species Pandion haliaetus. The sequence goes on along the minus strand of VYZV01003831.1, from coordinate 8,511 downwards.
AATGCAAGTCAATTTTGGGGGGATTTCAAGCCAATGTGTTAAGCTATAATTTTTGCCCCGTAGATTAAATTAGAATTTTGGATTTATACGAGTGGGGAGAAAACAAATTAAGTCAAACCTTATGTTGTTAAGATCTTATAATTTACAAAAATGAAATTTTCTAACTACAAACTTCATCTGCTTATTTGATTCCTCTCTGGATAAATGCTTTTCAATCATTGATGAAAATTTTTCTCTAATCTCAGATTTTCTCTGGCTAATGTTCTCATACATACATGCATGCATACATACAGTTTTAATTTTGGCATTTTTAAGTGTTTATTCTATTTTTGAAGTTTGAGGTTGGCTGTGAAAACTGACAGATTTTTAAGACAATTTTTTGTTTTCTAGATTAGTAGTACATTTGACTGTGTACAAGTAGAACCCTTCCATCCAGTAACTTGCGTTATTAGAGTTAGATAAACTAAATTCCTCTGGAGCATAGTTCCCACCTCCCTCTGCCCACTCCTGTATTCCCCCAACAAAACAACCAACCAGCCCAAACAAAGCAGTAAGTAAGGTTGGCTTTTGCGTGTTTGTGAAGTTGAGAACAAGATTTATGCAGACTCTCAAAACCAGGAGGCTTGAGCAAGGAAACGTTTGAGGCATGATGATAAATTGAGTAAGTTTCATGAATATAGTGAAAGGTGTCTTCATTTTGCAACCCCTTGCTTGTGATGCAAAAAAATTATCTAGGTCCTCAAAACGGAAGTTATACTTGCAAATTTGGCAGTTAGGGAGGGACCACTTCAGTCTCACTTAGTCAAACACGGACTCCTCATGGCATATTAAATAGTTTTCAGAATATAGCTGCACCTTAACTAGTTAGTGCTATGCATAACATTTGTAATGGGTCCTCAAAGCATAGGTCAGAATTAGAGCAATCTGATGAACTTGGTTAAAACTGATCTCTTTACATGTATAGTGATTTCCCCCACCCCCTGCCGAAAGTAGTCTTTGTTTTGGCATCTGTTTGTGTTGATCTTTAACTTTGTGCTCTCCACAGTTGTGTATCACAGCTTATTAGTCATAGTGCTTTTCAGTGTTAGTATGCAACTGAGTAGCATGAAACCCAGCAGTAGAGGGGCATAATGAGCTCGTTTGCAGGTTACTATTTTGTTCTTGCTGCTCAACGGTTGGATCCAGTATGTACAGTGAACCTTATGTTTCCTCATTTACTTTTTTCTTCACTGCTTGTGGATACAGCACTGTTAATTTGACAAATGCTAATTTAGGAAATATTAACTCTAAAATGGATTGTTATATACTATATTTAAATAATACCTGTTTCATCTTGAAGAAAAGTGATAGGTTTTGTTTATCTGGGAGAAAAACTGCTTACTCTGCAGCAGGTGTGCTTTGGGGACTGGGGGAGGCTAGTACAGTGTTAGAACAAAGAAGGAATGGAAAAAAATAACTTTAAAAGTTGTAACAGTAGTGATTCCATGTATTAGTTTTTCTGCAACATTGTTCATTATGCCCACAAAAGGAGAATTAAAAACTTAGTTTTCCCTCTTCTTTTATTCTATCTGAAAAAAATTGGAAAATTGTGTCTAGTTTTTTTTTTTTTTTTTTTTTTTTTTTTTTTTTTTTTTTTTTTTTAAGGTAAGAGACAAATAAAAGAACACATGACAAAGGCATATTAAATACATGCAAAAGGCACGGTCAGAAACTGATTTTCTCCCTGCTGCATTTTATAGAGATAAAAGGGCATTTATTGTAATTTAGATGCCAAAAAAAAATGGAAACAAATTAAAAATATTGAATAACATGTAGTCATTCTTGCACTGTGCAAGGGAGCTACTGAATTGTAAAAGTTCAACAGAATTAAAAGTGGTTTGGGAATTTTTATGTGGATACAAAATCTATTCCTGGTAGTTACAATTCCTGTAAAAATGTAGGGGGAATGAATAATTTTAGGTTTCAGTGTTTAGCTATTTGAGATTGGGATATCACAGTGGATTAGTATGTGTCACACACACTTACTGCAGTGTTTCTTCTAGTTCTATCCTTTGAAGCATGTGTGGGAGACATGACAGATGAAAAGATAAGTCTGATCTCATATGCATCCAATGAAGCTTTCTAGTGCCATTAAAGAATGCATTTGTAATTTTTACACAAGTTGGCCTTTTTATATGAGTGCAGTGCAACATACAGATCTGCTATCGTGTTTCTGGTTTATAATGTTTTCTTTTTTAAGTAGTAAATGTAACCTCTGGATAAGTAGCTTCTTTCCCTTTCCTTAGCGGGCTGAACTGAATCATCTCACTAATTCAACTGAAGATTGGCCCTGGAAAAATAACGAGAGAAGTCCAAGCTGATGCTAATGCCAGCAGTGACTCTGCGGTTGTAGACATACACCTGCTGTGCTTCTGTCTGAGCCCACACACTTGTGTTGTGTGCTGTAGGCAATGTGCAAATGGAGACTTTCACACTGCAATCTGGAGTAGATTGCTTTTTGTTTTTAACATCAGCATAAGAGTTACTGTAAGTCTTCACCATACCCAAGTCAGTCTCATCTGTTTGTGGGTGGAATATCAAAACACTTGCCTCGGTACATGATGCTTATACCTTTCCCATGGTGTTCACGTCTGTTAATAAGCTGGGGCTTTGATAACAGCTACTGTTCTGTGATTTGCAAAAGAGCACTTTTGTTTTGTGAAAGAAAGAAGAAATTAAGATGTGAAGTGGTGGATTTTTTTGGTAAAAGGTAAAGCTGTCTCAGGCTGTTCTTAAGAAGGGTTCTTATTCTAAAACTGTTAGGCTTTTAGTCACCTTTCCCAAGTCTTGGGGAAAAAATGAGGATATTTTGAAGAGAAGACGCATGTATCTTTCCACTAGTATGGTGGTGCTGTATCATAATAGGCCTAAGTGAACAACAAGCTGGTGAGTTCTGAAGTGTTAAGAGCGTAGTATGTGATTTTTATTTGAAGCATTCTGTATGGAGCGTTAAGATTCAGAATGAAGATCAGTTTTTTGTGTCAGGGTGGAGACTGCAGCTGATGTGAAGTGAGGACTGGTAGGTGGTGAAAGGCTGAGGAGGTGGAAATTTGGTGGCTTGTGTTTAACTCAAAAGAGACGGGGAGAAAGTCAAGGGAGACAAGGGGAAAATTAATGTGACCAAGGTGGTTATCGTGGTTTCAGCCCAGCCGGCAACAAAGCACCACGCAGCCGCTTGCTCACTCCCCCCCCTCCCTGGTGGGATGAGGAGAAAATCCAAAGGCAGGCTCGTGGGTCGAGACAAGGACTGGGAGGGATCACTCCCCACGTATGGTCACGGGCAAAAGACAGGCTCAACTTGGGGAAGAAACGAAATCGTTTTGATTTGATTGGTAGTAAATTAAATTAAGGATATTAGGAAGTAAAACCAAACCTCAGAACACCTTCCCCCCACCCCTCCCTCCTTCACGGCTCAGCTCCATTCCCGGTTCTCTCTCCCTCCTCCCCCCAGCGGCACAGGGGAACAGGGGATGGGGGTTGAGTCAGCTCGCCACACCTTGTCTCTGCTGCTCCTTTCCTCAGGGGGAAGATTCCTCACTCAGCCCCTGCTCCACCGTGGGGTCCCTCCCATGGGAGACAGTCCTTCACCAACTTCTCCAACTTCTCCAATGTGAGTCCTTTCCGCGAGCTTCAGTTCTTCCCAAACTTTCCTGGTGTGGGTCCTTTCTGCGGGCTGCTCTTCAGTCACACACTGCTCCAGCACGGGCTTTCCCATGCAGTCACAGCCATCTCGGGGGACCTCCGCTCCCCTGCTCCCCTCCCTGGGCTGCAGGGGGACAGCCTGCCTTCTCACTACGGGCTGCAGGGCCATCAGCCTCCTCAGGCGCCCCTCCTCCCCCTCCTTCTTCACTGACCTCGGTATCTGCAGAGGGGTTCCTCTTGCGTTCCAATCCCCCCCACTCACTGCCGGTTCCCCTTCTTAAATCTGTTCTCTCAGAGGTGCTACCACTGTCACTGACAGGCTCAGCCTGGGCCAGAGGTGGGTCCGACTTGGAGCCGGGGAAGCTTCCAGAAGCTTCTCACAGGAGCCACCCCTGCGGCCCCTGCTCCTGCTACCAAAACCCCACCACGTAAACCGATAACAGTGGTGAGCTAGGAGAGTGATCTTTTTCATGACTTTCTGCATGGATATGAGAAAGAGCTGAATTATATTTGTTAAGGCTGGAAGGAAAAAGTCTTAGAGTAGTTGGGTTGCAAGACTGGCAGTCCTGACAGATGGCAGGAAAGGCTCTGTGTCTGATAGTATATAGGGAGATGCAACAAGATTTATAGTCATGGTCAGAATGTGGTGGCCTACAGGGAATTCACAACTGAAGGTTTTTGGCATGAACCGTAGGATTATGAATTTACCCACAACTGTTCAGGAAGGGAGAAAACAGGGAGGGAACACTTTCTCCCTTTTGGGGGGAGTGGAAGAGGAGGGAAGAAGGGCAAAGAAGTGGACTTCTGTGTCTGTGGTGTTAGGGGTTGTTTTACTGTTGTTTTGGCTGACAGCTATATATCTGCAAGAATATAGCTAGAAGCAGACTGAGATTTTGTGAATGGAAGATGAAGCAGCAGAGAAGTTGAAGTTGTCAGAAACAAATGTCTGTGGACAAGGCATTTAAAAAATAAGGTGCGGAGAGACATTCCTTTAAAATATTCAGAGTGAATGAGGTGAATTTTTTTAAAAAAGTTAATTTGAAAAGGAATGAGAAGAGTCGTCAGAATCGTCTGTAAACCAGTGGATCACAGGATTTCAAAGGAAGTCTTGTAACTGTCATCAACTAAGGTGCCTCATTGCTGAGGCTCATCGGGTTTGACAATGCAAATAACTTAAAATTTGTGAAAAGTTCTTGGATGTATTTTTTTCAGTGCCTATTGTCAGTCTGTGTAATTTTCCCAATACAAACAGTATTGAAATATCTTCTAGTTGGTTCTGCTTTGTTCTTCGTAATTGCAAATGCACCTGCTCTAATACGAGAATTTGCGACTAGTTTGCAGAAAGTGATGGGAGTTTGTCAATAGGTACCTTCACGCTAAATACTACAGAAGTGCTGCTGTGTTTGTATTGAACTGTCAGTCTTGTAGGCTTGAGGTGTCGATCATCTGAGTAAATGCTCAGATGTTTGTGTTTAGGGGTTTTCTTAAGAAGGTTAAAGATGAAGATGGGGATTTTGAGTGCATGTGTCTGTGTGCAGGTGGAGGAGTGTTGGTTAAAATTAATGAAATTACAATGCAATTAATAAAGAGAATTTGTATCCTGTAGTGTGAATTGAGGTGATTTTGAGAGTTAAAAGCCTGTCTGAGAGATAAGCATCAGAGTTATCAGGTAAGGCACTTAATAAATGTAGTAATGCACACAGCAACCTCTGCAGAGCTTTGGACCCTCAAGCATCAGAATAATGCTTTTGCAATTACAGGCAGCTTTTTGATAAAAACTACTGTGGAATATGCAGATGGACTTTTTTTTTTTCCTTTCCACTGAAGTGTTTCTCTACTAAATCTTCATACAAATGCATAGTTCTGAAGCATAACCTCCTGTGCCTTATTCTAAATCAATTAGCTTTTTAATAATCTTCTGCTGTTTTAAGGTTGCTAAGCAATCGTCAGTGTGATACTAATTTTTAATCAGGAAAGCTGTGGCCCACCCTTCAGTTATTTTCTTAGAAGTGATTACCAGCAGTGCAGTTACAGAAGCTCATAGATACCTCCTTTGGTGAAGGTTCTGACTCCTGAGTATGAAATTATCGCATCATCTTGCACTTCCACTTAATTTCTCAGATGTAATGATATATCAACATATTGAACAGTAGGTGTCTGTGCTTGCTCCAACACTGATTTCTTAAGTGTCCTAGATAGTTTATAGAGTTATTGTAAACACATCAAATGGTGGGGGGAACCCCCTACTGCCTTTTGTTGTGGGGAATGCCTACATTCTCATATTTTCTAGTGATGGCTAATTTAACCAGCTAAATTTATTTGATCGGAAGTAGGCTCTGCTCAGTTTTACTAACTTGCTTTTATGCTCCTAGCAGTAATGGTTCTGTTGTCTGCTAGGTTGAACAATACACACGTTAACACACACACAAAGTGTGCCAGTCTTGTCTGCCATGTTTGTTCCTGGCTGATCCTGTGTTCAGAGGTCTACAGTGAGCAAATAGGGAGCTTGTACAGGGACAGAACTCTCTTTTCTGTATTGTAAAGAGGAAAATGCTACAATCTTCTTCACAACTTTCCTAATGCTTTTTATTGCAGTTTTTTAGCCTTCCTGCACTAGTAGATCACAGCTGAGCAAACAGCACGATACACTACAAAGAGGAAAAAGGTCTACTTAAAATAAGCTCCTCTTCTGGGTCTTTGCTACATAAATGTTTCACATACTTAAATTTTAACTTTGCTAGAGTAGAACACCATAATGAAAATTTTCTTTTGTAATGGAGGACATGCAGACTTTAGCTTGGCGTTTTTAGAAAGTCATGTCTACGTTGTCTGTTGTTTCAGGTTCTACACTTTGCTGGTGCTGTCCACTGCTCTTTTTGGAAGGCCTCCTTTCAAGAATGTAATTGTGAATGGCCTTGTTCTTGCCAGGTTGGTATGTTAGTCAGTTCTCTCCTGAACAGATTTTTCATCAAAGAATATTTCAGATAAGTCGCTGCAAATTGTAAATTAAATCTTAAATGGACTTTGGGGCTGTTAAGACTTGTCAGGGAGGTATCAATGTTGCAGGAGGTAAGAGGCACCTGAGAGGTGTGAGGTTTATACATCCCAGCTATCTGTTGCACTAGGTTCTTTCCAGTAGGATTAGTCCTTCCTAGAGAGAAAGAGAAAATGAGTAACAAGCCAGAATAGGAGAGAATAGAAAATAAATGATACCTGTTATGGAGAGTAAAGGGGATTATAAATGTAGCTCTATATGTAATTTTAAATAAGCTAATTATATTTGTTTCCCTTTATTTTCAAATAAAGCTTTGCCAGTGGGCTGGATTCAAAACAAGTGCATCTTCCCTCAGCTTTGTTAGGAAAGACAGTTTTCCTGCTTAGATTCGTAACTTGGGAGCGTCTTGGGTTGGGTTTTGGTTTTTTTTGTTGTTTTTTTTGTTGTTGTTGTTGTTTTTTTGTTTGTTTGGTTTTTTTTTTGTTTAGTTGCTCTCATGGGTTCAACAGTCATACTGAAATGATGTGCTAATATATAATCATGTCTATGCTACTAAGAACATAACAGGACAGGAAAATTAAACTGGATTTGAAATGCCTTTTTTTCTTTATCAATGTATACAAGAATTCTGGGAATTTATGCTTACATTCCAATATTTTCTAGTGATGGCCAAAAAATGAGCAAAAGGAAGAAGAATTATCCTGATCCAATGAGTATTGTAAATAGTTATGGAGCTGATGCACTAAGGTAGGATTTCTTTAATTAATGTACAATCGGATATGTTAGCTTTCTGTTCATAGCAGACATACACCAGGAGGGCTGCTTACAGGTTTTTGACAATTAGCAGTAGGAAAAAAGTTAATTTTAGAAATTTCTAGACCACTGTGGCAGCCAGGTAGCTGAAAAGGTGGATGACTCAAAAGAACTGGCAATAGTTACAGTGCCTGGATTTTCTATACCCATGTCTTATCTTCCTCAAGGCTGGTACAACCAAAGCTGACATGCTGAATGCTTCCGTTTGAGCCAGCACTGTCTGCTATTGCAGCTAATAGTCTGAGTTGACCCAGTGAAAATTTGAATAAAATCTTTGAGAACAATACTATTTGTTTACTGTTAAATTGTTATTTTAGGGAAAGATTACTATATAATGCACAGAAATTTTTGTTTGCTGCTTATACTATACATTTGCTAAAGAGAAAGCGTAAGAATACAGTATGTACCTAATAGTAGTGAAACCAGAAAAGCAAAAGTGGAGCAGCCAAATGTATATATATAAATTGTCCTGGTCAGAGATTAAACACAGTTCAAGTATTTCACTAAAATTGTACTGATGTATAAATGTAATTATGCAGTTGCCTGGTACTTTGGCTAGATGCAATAACTACATGCATGAAGTGATACCTTGTAGTAAAGGTACAATAAAGACATTTTAATAACTGCGGGAGTACACTACTTACGCATCTCTCAAGAGCTCTGTAATTCTTGCTATATGTAAGAAAACCTTAAACTATCACACACATTGAATTGTATGTTACAACTACACATGGTAGTGATTGGGCTGAATGAAAGCTTAGTGTACCGTGGTTTTTTTGTTCATCTAAGAAGATGGTTGTTGCTTGTTCTACATAATTAAAAAAATTAGATGTGAAGTTCCTTATTGTTTCATGCTTTAGCATTTAAAAGACCTAGTAAATTATCTTCGCATGTTTACAATGGGCAGTTGGGTGGATTTCTTAAATTTGATCAAGGCTGTTCTGTACGAGTAATCAAGGTGTATTAGCAGACTATCAGTGAATTGGTAGCTGGAACAATATGAGTGAAAAGGGTTGGAGTTA
>VYZV01003830.1:22692-40198 GCA_013401275.1 Pandion haliaetus | reverse complement strand
GGGGGGAGGAGGGAGAAAGCACCAGGAATGGAGCTGAGCCGGGAAGGCAGGAGGGGTGGGGGGGAGGTGTTCTGATGTTTGGTTTTCCTCCCTAATACCCTTGTTTTTTATTTGATTTGTAGTAAATTAAATTGATTTTGTTTCTTCCCCAAGTTGAGCCTGTCTTTTGCCCGTGACCATAAGTGGGGAGTGATCCCTCCCAGTCCTTGTCTCGACCCACGAGCCTGCCTTTGTATTTTCTCCTCATCCCAACGTGGCCAGGGGCGGGGGTTGGGGGGGGTGAACGAGAGGCTTTGTGGTGCTTTGTTACCAGCTGGGCTGAAACTGAAACCACAACAGATAAGTACCAGTCTGCTCCAAGCTAGGCAGAAATCACACAGTGCTCTCAAACCACAGTTTCTAAAGCCAGGGTATTCAGGCTTTCTCCAAAGCAAACACATTTATTGCTAGGAATTCCACATCTAGTAGCACTACCCCTGGGATAAAAATGAGATGGTCCCTTCACCAAGCTTGGACGAGGTAACAAGGTATGAATACTGGGTGGGAGTGCAGAACCAATCAGTTTAATGTTCTCACTCTTAAGCTAGGTGACCTTAGCCATGCACACAGTACACAAAGCAGAAAAGTTAGCACCAATTTTCTCAGCAATCCAATACGAAACCATAACCATGCTAGTCTTTAAGAAGAAAAGCCATCCACAGGGGCCAGCTTCCAGAAAATGACAGCAACCCACACCAAACATATACAGCCCTGTGCTAAAAAGCTGCAGCAGAGCTTCCAAACCCCACAGAAGCTCATTTCAAGTCCTAGCCTGGCTTTAGGCCTGCACAAGGATGCATCCCCACTCTCCATGCTTGTTACCATATTCCAAAACTGGCCATCAGCCTTCCTCAGCTATGAAAATTTGCAGACATTATCCTCGCTCCCCCATCACTTCTGCATGCAGCCTAACAATCTCCCAAGCAAAGTTACCCTTTGAGGGCCAACACCTCCTTCCGAAAGGCCCACCCACATGCCTCCTGTCATCAAAATGAGAAATACACACACACTGGTGACTGACTGCCAGTTGGTGGCTATTCTGCCATAAGACATGTGGTCTTATAAGGGAGTTCAGGCCATTCAGGCTCTAGACAAGGAATTCCTAGCTGCATACTGCAGCAAGTTGCTACATTAACATCACTTTTGCCTCCATGCCAAGTCAGGACAGACAATTTCTCTCTGCAGTATCTCCCAAAATGTTTCAAAAGGCAGGTCACACTTAAGGAAACCCCCAGCAGGACTAGACCCCACTTTATCCATTTCTGCATCAACACGGGGACAAGAACACAACTGTGAAAGAGTTAATCCTCCCAATGTGTGTATTTTTCTTCATTTTACCTTAGCTCAAGTGGGGTAAAAGAAGGTAATTCAGCAGCACAGCTATATGCTAAGCCAAGTCTACAAGGACTAATGCATTTTTATCTCCAAATCATCCATTCCACAGAATTTGTTTTTCCACACACTTACAGTTAAGGTGATTTGTTTGAGCTTAGCTGTTTTGGTTTGGTTTTAACATGAAAAATGCAAAATTGTAAAACTGAAGGTTTAGGAAGTAATTTATGTGACATAAAGTATCCCGCACTGGTTTAGTTTTATTGTTGATATTCACACAGGTTCCTCACAGCACGTTTGTAAAACATTGCCCTTTACATTAAGGCTTTGGCAAGTATGATAAAACACAAACACACGCTCTATAAAACCATATTCACAGCACAAATTTACATTTATAGCACTTAATATAATTAATATAGAGGACAGCAACAGTAGGATGCATATATGCTATGTTTTCTTCAGTTGCTGAAATCGTAGCAAAAGCATGTGATTGTGAATGTCTGAGGGTAAAGATGTAGACATTAGCCCCTTTGATACAGATAAGAGGAGGCTTGTATGTACAAACTGAGCTGGTAAGACTCAGTAAGAAAAAGTAAAATGAAACAAGTAGCCCAGTTTCTCAAGAAAAGAAAGATTACACTGTTCCCAAGCTCAGTACCACTGATTAGCAGAGTATGCCCTTATTTACTGCTACTGTACAGCCTAGACATACATAGGCAAGTTCCATAATTAGTGTCCTCTGTTAAAAGGATAGAGTGTACATTCATGTCAGAATGGAGGGGAAAAGAAGAAGGGTGGGGGAAGATACTTTTTCCATATAAAAGAAGCTACTGTGTTTAGGAGGCTCTCTGCAGACAGGTTCTGTAGGTGGCCATTTAAACAACAAAGGAAGTTCAAGGGTTCAAAATGGATTTCTGCTGCTTAATACCCAGAAATCTGCATTTTTAAACTCAGTCTCCCTGCTGTGCAATTATGTATGAATTTAAGACTAGTCGTTTCCTTACAAGAGGCTCTGTTGTGCAAGTGGGAGACAAAATCAGGTCACTCAATCATGAGAAGTAAATTTCCCGCACCAGCCGTTGAACTCCAGAGACAGACAAAGAGGGAAAGGCAGATTTTATTCCCTTCTCAGACTAGTCCAATTTCTAATCATACCCTTTGGAGTTTTGAATACCCCTTCCCTTTCCCTTCAGACCCAGGGGTTAACATTGGAACCTAACTAAACCTTAAGTAGTACTGTGTAAAAGACCAACACTGTGTTAAGATCTGACTGAAAGAAAAGATCAGCCAAGGCTGCCTCTGTAAAATATACAACCCGTTTAAAACAAGGGACCTGCCCTCTCTAAGACTTCTGCGTCTATTCCAACCTCCTTCTCTTTTATTTGCCTTTGAACATTTCATTTAAAGTTGTTTCTTTCCTCTGAGACATTTTATATCAATTATATCTTATCAATGATCTGGATGAGGGGATTGAGTGCACCCTCAGCAAGTTTGCAGATGACACCAAGTTGGGAGGGAGGGTTGATCTGCTCAAGGGTAGGAAGGATCTACAGAGGGATCTGGACAGGCTAGATCATTGGGCCGAGGCCAACTGTATGAGGTTCAACAAGGCCAGGTGCCGGGTCCTGCACTTCGGTCACAACAACCCCATGCAATGCTACAGGCTTGGGGAAGAGTGGCTGGAAAGCTGCCCAGCAGAAAAGGACCTGGGGGTGTTGGTTGACAACTGGCTGAATATGAGCCAGTGGTGTGCCCAGGCGGCCAAGAAGGCCAACGGCATCCTGGCTTGTATCAGAAACAGTGTGGCCAGCAGGAGCAGGGAAGTGATCGTCCCCCTGATGGCTGAGGGAACTGGGGGTGTTTAGTCTAGAGGAAAGGAGGCTGAGGGGAGACCTTATCGCTCTCTACAACTATCTGAAAGGAGGCTGTAGTGAGGTGGGTGCTCATCTCTTCTATCAAGTAACTAGTGATAGGACGAGAGGAAATGGCCTCAAGTTGCGACAGGGGAGGTTTAGATTGGATATTAGGAAAAATTTCTTGACTGAAAGGGTTGTTAGGCATTGTAACAGGCTGCCCAGGGAAGTGGTGGAGTCACCATCCCAGGAGGTATTAAAAAAGCACATAGACAAGGCACTTCACGACATGGTTTAGTGGGCATGGTTGATGGTTGGACTTGATCTTAAAAGGTGTTTTCCAACCTAAATGATTCTATGATTCTATATCCACTCAGTGTGTTCACAATGGTCCATACACATTGGAGGTCATGCCCTTCCAAAGCAAAAAGCCTAGAGAAGGAGAGTCTAATCCAAAGTGCTGTGCTTTTCCCCATTCCTTACCTTAGCACCCCTCAACCTGGCCACAGAAATTCCTCCAATTTCACCACAGCTTTGACTGGGCAAGAGAATCTACCACAGCAAAGCCTGACCCAGGATGCAGCCTCCCTCACCCACCACCCTGTTTTGAATGTCCACACACGAAGAACAGGAATATTTTACAGCTCTCCAGAGAAAAAAACAACCTATTTCCTGGTGTTGTTCCAGAATTCAGTATTAGTGAATATCTCTAAGACAATATTTCTATTGCTAAAACCAGCTGATTTCTCATATTTCACAGAGAAACCAGTAATTAGGGCAAAGGAAGTACATCAAGCCTAAACCACATGGCTATGTGTGTTTTTCATTTGCTCCCAAACATTATCTTCTGTGTGATCATGAACACAAAAAGGTGTTCAGATGAGCCAAGCGGAGAAGAAATGACCTCCTTAACTACCTTGGAGGAGGTTACTCTCAAACCAGCTGGCAACAATTGCTTCTATAGGAAAGATATTACCCAGGTCCATCAGCTTTATTTATATATTGCAGTTCTGCTCTGTAAACAGGTTCCGTTACACAGCACAAATTCAGGGTGTGTTGTCACTCTCTCACACAGGTTGGCTTTTCCAGGGCCAAACAGTGTCTTATTTGCTTTATGAGCATTCATTTTTTAGTTTCTCTATAAAAAATAAGTACTATCAGACATTTCTATTTATTAGACATTGAAAAAAATACCTATTTTCAGTGAGCAGCTGTCAACAGCAACTATATCTTGTTAATCAAAGCCTATTTGCAATAGAAATTGGTGCTATACACTGGAGGTGACAAAGCGCGTTCTGTTTAGTTCCAACACATGCAATATACTGCATTAGATCAAAAAGGAAAAACAAATCAGAAAATGTGTTTTCCTGCTCAGATTCTCTAACATAGCCCACCGTTTCAACCCTGACCCAGTACAGTTCAGTGCTGAAGAGCTGTGCACTAATTCATGCTTAGTGAGTCAAGCAAGAAAATCAATCACTGGATCACAGTAGTACCCTTTCTCTGCAAATGAGAAAAAGCCTGGGTTTTGCCCCTTCTTTCCATATACAAATGGCTGCAAAGAATCTTGAAAGAGAAATTGAAATGTGTGAATAAATCTAATAACTGAAGATATTACAATTTAAATATATGGACAGATAGATATTTAACATGCATGTATGTATCTATGGATGTTAGAAATCACAGCTACTATTGCCATGCTCAAACTTTGTTAAAGACCACAATCAGACAAGCTGCATGCTTTTCTAGCTCCTCAGCCCTTTGCCTTGCTGGAGTCACAAAGCTGGTTTTTTGTGAGAGCAGATAAAATAAAGGGAAGGAGGATTTTGAAAACAATCTTTTTTTTTCAGCCTGATTTGCCACTTTTCTCTTTGAAAGAGGCACTAGTGCATGGTCTACTGAAAACAACCCTTTTCTTCACTAATTTTCTTCCTAATTTATGGAGGAAGTATTCTTCTGCCTGCACAGAGTAGGTACCATAGACTATGTTTGGAGGGAAGAGAGATAGATCTCAGGTAGCCACAGAAGAGCTATTAAACATCTCTGTATGACTTCTGCTGAAGTGTTCTCCGGAAATAAAAGCAAACTCCAACACTACAGGCCCAACTGCTGCTTCTTGAGCAAATGCCCATCCAACGCTAGCTGGGGGCCTGCATAACAACTTCTCTCTGAAACCTTCATCCTCCAAGCACTTAGCAAGCCTTATTTTTCTTTGAATGCATCTCAAGGTCTCCTCCTCTGCTCAAAGTGCACTGTGCAGCTTTTCCATCAGCCCATTTTTTGTAAGTAAATGAGAGTTACTCACCAACTACATACCCATCTTTTCTTGTGTGGTATGTCCTACTCCTGTTGAACCCAGTGGTCCCCCCAGCAGTGAGGGGGCCTCACAGGTCAGATGCAGGCATGGCACAAATGAGGGGACTAAAAACTTAAGCTCTGCCAAACCTATGCTAGCTCTGCAGCACAAACATGCATCTCCAGACACAGAATCAGCAACATCTAGCTGGGTGTATTAACGCTGTGGTGGAGCCAGCACTGCCAAAGCCAGAAGCAGGGACAGCCTGAAGGATAAGGAAAGCATCGGCTGTGCTACTGGCAGCTCAAGGAAGGAAAAGGTAAAGTGAGGTGAGAAACTGGACCCAGCCACACCCAGGACCCACTCAAAGCTATTTCATGAGGCACACGACTGCAAAAAGATTAGGAACTATTAGATGGAAAAATAAAAAGCAAGCCCAGCATTAGGAGTTCTGAAGATAAATCCTTCCAGATGGGACTTGTGCACCACTGTTCTTTCTGTCCAATCTCCTGTTACAAAGGACTGAAGCCACAAAACTGCTCTCAGATCCCATGCATCTATAGTGAATTAGCTCTTCTTTGAATTCAAATTCAGCAGGTATTAAAAGGAAGGGATTTCTCTTTCAGCTTCTTAGTATTTTCATCCCATTTTGGAATTTGTCTATCATTTTTATCTTTTGATTTAGAAATGTTAATAAAGATTGATGATCTCCCTGAGGAAAAACAGGTGAGGAGATAGCACATTGGATTATATCATCCCAATAAGTCTTCCTTTCAAAACAAACACAGCTTTCTCTTCTTGCACAACACTGCTCTTTAAAGACTGTACTTTTGGTTTTTAATAATGAAAAAAGTCTTTCAACTGTGTTAACGATTAGCAAACGAATATGGCAGCTAACCAAGATGCTCAGGCCTGTAGCTTTAGTCACCTATCAGATTAATACATATAAAGGAAGGATTCTGTAGGCTCCACTTACAATGGCTGAAGTCATTGGGATCAGACGGCACCATGAGGAAAGGCTGCAGCACTGAGCTCAGAGAGACGGGGAGGACAGAGGGAGAAACTGAGGAGAAAGGAGCTCCCAGAACACATACACATAAAGACACTGCTGTCTACAGCCTCTTTTGAGCGGTGAACAATACAGAGAAGTAAGAGTTCCAAAAACTTCTAACTTCTAAACTAAGTTCCAAGCTTATAAAAATAATTAGTGGCATGAAAAGATCTACGGATGGAAAGAGACTGAAGAGGTCTGATGTGTTTAATTTAGATATAAGGGCACATGAAAGAGGTACACAAAGTAATGAATAGCACCGAGAAAGAACTCTGGGATTCTTTAATCATGCAGCATTGTAATGCAAGAACAAGTGGGTATTCAGAGAAATTAAACCAATTCTAAAGAGTTCCCAGGCAATGCACAGGTAACCTGTGGAGCTGCTGGCCACATTTCATCACTGAGGCCAAGAATTTAGGAAGAATTTTTAAAAAACCCCAAAACACTGCCCCCCCACTCAATTAATAGTAGCATATGCAATGACAACATACAGAGTGAAAAAACAACACGTAAGAAACTGATGCTTCAAGGGACCTGTTAAAACCAAGCCTTCCTTCCCTAGGACAAAGCTTCATGTGTGGGCAGTTGTTACTACTTTTTACTACAGTACTTCTTACACTTTGCTTGAACCATCTGGTACCAGCCATGACTTTTCTGATCAAAACTATTTTCCTATTTGAGGATTGCTATGAGGCTTATAGTAGAAAGAATACTCTTTATCCCCCCTGAGCCCTCTCCCTGTGCTACCTCAGCCTGCAGCAGCCCTAGCCTGTGATGGGGGAGACCCTGGGCTGCTCCCACTGCTGTTACAGCAGGATCACTAACATTGCTGTGTGGTTGTTTCCATGGCCCTGGAACACCTCCATGGAGGCACTTCATCCCCCCTTCAGCAGCAGCAAGGCTGATTACAACATCCCAAACTGGCTGTCATCCTCAGGCATTTTCACAACTACTGGAGGGGGTGTGCATGGACATAGCTCCCCAGCATTTCTTAACAGCTGATAAAATGAGGAAGCTAATCTACATCTCCTGCCACAGGGCACAGCTGCAGAGCCCTGCTCAAGCTGTAGAAGCAATTTAAAAAGAGTCTGGGTGGATGCAGGGCCAGTGGTCTGGGCTCATTTCTACAGCTGAAGAAAACAAGGTTCTCCCCAGGGAAATGGGCAGAGTCGTCAATCCTGCACCACATCAGCACCGGGGGAGCAGAAGGGGCACCCTTGGTACAACTCAGGCCATAAGCAATGGAACAGCTTTTGCCTCCAGAGGCCAGAAAAACATAAATGGAAACAATCCAGCTTGCTGTGACTGCTCCATATGCCCGCTCTTTTTAGCAAGCTCCCTCAGAGAGGGAAAGAAAGAAAAAAACCCAGAAGTGATTAATGAGGGCATGAAGCTTTGTCCCCCTGAATAATAAACTAATGGTTGGCCTTGCCGACAGCCCCACATCCTTTTACAATCTCATCAGTCTGTGCTTTGTTCTCAGGCCCTGCTCAGCAATCAGCTGAGGAAGTTCATCTGTCTCAGCAGTATGTGGTAATGATAGCAAGGATTAAATACCACTTACATGGAGGTACAAAAGGCCGCTATAATTTTTTGTGAGGCCAGTCAGCTAGTTTGTATAATTCCAGTTTTCACAGAGCGTTTTCTTTCCAGTGCGTCCCCTTAAAAAATTTTTTTCTGTGACTTAATTCTCTCACTGGAGAATGCCAGTGCAGCTCCAATTATCAGTGAGACAATCTAAAGCCAAGTTTGCTGTCAAACTCGGACCCGGGCTAAGGCTTCAAGAGAAAAACTCTAATAAAAGTCCTCACCATGAAATCATTTAAGGACAGGGTAGAGGGTTTGTTCTGTGTCTATCCTGTTGGGTTTTTTTCCCTCCAGAAAAACCTTACTGCTCTATGTTTCGAAGAGTTTCCAGATAAGAACATCTGTTTTTAAATAATCTCAGTGCTGCTTTGGAATTTCTACAGTGTACGACACAATCAGCTGCTTTTTATCAACTTATTTGTTTGTGCAACAGCATTGGAGAATGTTCATCCATTCATTGCTGCACATCAAGCAACTGGGGCAGATCCAGTAGCAGGAGTGTTCAGTGCTTGCCAATTCTGGTACATCAGCACTAACTAGTAGCTGAATCATGCTTGCCTTGCCTGAGCAGGCACTCATTGAAGACACAGACACACAGAGTTGCATACTGAATCCTCTTTCCTCCACATTTTAACAGCTAAAAAGTGAGCTGAAAACAAATGTTGACAGCAAGGCATTCACGGTGCAGCTGAATCCTCCTTCTCTTTACTCCCTCATCTCCAAGATTCTTCCAAATCATGGAAAAATGCCCTTTTCCAGGGATACCTCTGCAACATGAGTACAGGATGGAGCTGACCCACGAGGACTTCTGTAAACAGAGTTTACACTACCATGCACGGCTTTGCAAAGCTTTAAAATACCATCCTAGCAGCTCTTGGGATTTCTTGCAGAGTGTGAGCTAACAGTCTCTGACTGCCAAAGAGCTGAGGGGAGGGGGCAGAGCAAAGCAGGGTCCCAATTTCATAACATGCTCTGCGCCTCTTACCTCAGCTCACTACTTGAAGCCCTTGGTA
Source organism: Pandion haliaetus (assembly GCA_013401275.1). Taxonomy (NCBI): domain Eukaryota; kingdom Metazoa; phylum Chordata; class Aves; order Accipitriformes; family Pandionidae; genus Pandion; species Pandion haliaetus. The sequence continues at coordinate 31,027 of VYZV01003830.1, read as the reverse complement.
CATGACCCTCCTGTTGAGGATGGATGGAGTATACTGGGCATCACTATCCAATCCACAGAACAACAGGGCAGGAACAATACTGAGACCCGTGGGTGCAGGGTGTGCCACAGCAGCCATCAAGGACCAAAACTGAACAGTTTCATCATTTCAACAATGTGCATGTTACCACAAAAGGGGGAAAGCCCCTTTTCTGTGCTCAGTCTGACTGACAGCCTGCTAAAGGCAAGTGGGGTCTGTCTTCTCTGCAAGTATTACTAATGGCTCAGAGCAGTGGAATTGGTGCCTATCCTCTTAGAGGATAAATGAAAAAGCATAGTCCTTGACACTTTTAATCATGGCACCTCAAGCTCTTATGTGCTTCAAAGACTGGATTATAAAGGGGTACACAAAAGAACTAGAAAATCCCATGGACTTCAGTCTGATCTCTGCAACTATATGTTCTGTAACCACCCCTTTGAGAGCACTATCCTATCTGAGATGATCTTGACTCTTTGCAATGACTAGATATGGACAAGCTGCTTAGCTGCTGTGAAGATGCTGTGCGTGATGGAGTGCAGAGGTGTTTCAGTGAAAGGCACGTCTCAATTTGTCCTACAGTGCCTTGTGGTCTTAGAGGCACACATTAAAAGCAGTTTTGAAATGCCTAGACCACAGCACTATTGCTGTCCCTGCTGGAAGCAAAAGCACCTTGTAATTGTGCCACAGACTGAGTAGTTTTATAGCAAGCCCTCTCCTCTACCAATCTCCCACTGTAAATCCAAGAATAGGGATCTCCACCTCCACTAAAATGAACAAAGCTGTAGATCAGGGTTTAAAAGGTAAGGGGGAAATCTAATTACACTTTACAAGCCACCTGCAGATCTTGAGTAAACTACTATTTAATTGAATCATTCTTCCGAAATTTTCTTTAAAGAAAAAGAAAGATACTGACTCATTATGGTTTCTTTGATCCTTTCCAACACAAGCAGCTGTATGAAGAAAGCAATTTTCCTTCCCTGGGTCCTCCCCTATTTCTTTCCCATAGTGTCAGCCTGCTCCAGCAGGCAGTCCCCGCTTGTGCCATAACTGCTTATCCTGCCCACGTTCTCTTTTAAAGACACAGCAGTTTTGATCAAATGCCATCAGCACTACTAATGAGGTAGGTCTACTGTCATGGGTGGGTAAGCCAAAATGATTTCTAATGTCTACCCAGGCACAGCAAAGAACTACCATGTCAAGACACTGCTTGTGACTTCCCCAGCCTCTACTAGCATTTTGGGAAAGGGTTGACTCCGAATACACCCTGCTCTGCCCACATGCACTCAGGAATCCCAATCAAACTTAATGTCCACAAATCTTTTTATGCTAGAGCATCTGTTTCTTGAGAGACTTCATACTTATATGATCATTTAAGTATTCTTCTGCAGGGGAATGGTATCTATACTGCCTTTACCGTGCTTGTGAACTATGGAGGAAAAAGAAGTATTAGTTTAATAATGCACTAAGGTGATGGTAACAAAAGCAAAGCTACAGCTTTCCATAACATTAGATTTACTATATTAAGCTTTTAATACTGCAAGAGATTAACAGTGACAGATTCTGTTGTAGACTAGCAAAAGCTATTGCAATTCTTGCAACTTTCACATTAATCACATTTAAACATGCTGTTAACAGATGGACATCATGGAGTGCTAGGTCTCTCACAAGCCAGTACTAACAAAAAGCATGTCTAGGAGATCTTGTGGCTTCTACAGTTCAGAGAGACTGTATATGCAGGCACTTTATTATTGGTTTTGTTGTATATTATCTATGATTATGAGAAAAGCTCAAGTTAAATAGATGACAGACTTCAGCATACGTGAGTGGGAAGAGAAAGGGAGAGGGCAGAAAGAATCAAAACAAGACCACCCACACGAAGTTCCTCTAAGTCCACATTTCACATGCATGATCATGATTTTTCCACTACACAGGGAAAGCCTTAGATTCTGCTCTACAAGTCTGCCTCTGAAATGACTACCCACACAAACCTTTTCCCAAAGCCCAGATGCCAGCCCAAGCTGTGAAAAGTGAGCTGCCAGACACTGGCCTGCCTGGCCAGAGAATGACAATCTGTCCTCCCCTTTCATTAGTGCAGATGTCAAGCTCAGGTGGCCCTTTCTGACTGAAATTGGGAGAGCACCTGAAGAAAACTGCAGCGTTAGCACTCAGCAGCCAGATAGAACATATCAGATGTTTATTAAACTTCCCAGCACCGGTTTTTTAATTAAATCAAGTCCCAAGGTACAACCACGTCTTTACAAGACTGTAATTAACCAGGACACATTGTCTGTAATGTAAGAAAGCTCAATCTCCTCTACAAGCCAGGCTTCAAAATAAAGATTGTCAACTGCAAACTTAGCCCAACCTAAGGTTAATCCTCACAGGGCAAAAGCTGCAGTTCTCTGTAATGAGAAATTCTGCTTGCTGAAGAAGGACTGGAGAATCCCAGCTGGGGGTACTGCCTTCATCAGGAAGAACCACACGGCACCTGGAAGCATTTGCCCACAAAGGACAGAAGCACTCTTGATGGGGAAGGGTCTCAGCCTTCCAAATTGCTTGTCATTCACAAAGCAGGTCTGTGTACGTGGGCTACCTGTACAGTATCTAGTACCACACAACCCAGCTCGCCTTCACTGCTTGTGTGATAGCACCCCTGAGAAGGGATGGGCTGTCACCCTGCCACAGAGCTGAGGAACAGAGGCCTGCAGAGCCCGTGGTGGTACCCACTTCACACCATGACACTGACAGAAGTTAAGGGACTCATGCAATCACACAATCTAGGTTGCAAAGAGGAAAAGGAGGAGAAACGTCAGCCTCTCTGCATCCCCGAAGCTGCTCAGTGGCATGTCAAAGATGGGGAGAAGGAAGGGAGGTGGGAGACACAACTTGCTATAAATGGCATACAAAAGCAGGAAGGAAAAAGGCTGCAGGATAGCAGACACGTCTGATGTGGTTTCCTGGTCAGTTTGACACCAGACTCCTCAGACCCCAAACTCACAACGAGAGCTGCAGAGCCACATTCCAGTGTCCACGACACGCTTGGCCAGGACTGCGCTGGCATGGGGCTTCAAGGGAGCAGAGGTTCCCATGACACAAATGACCACCAGAACTCCAAAACACAGCAGGTAAAAGGCTGTACAGATTTGAAAAAAAAATTCAGGTGGGCTTCCACAAGCCCTACAAGGTTGTAAAATGTTACTGTAGTGCTATCAGGACACAAAATAATAGAGAGAACTCTGTATTATGCAGATGAAAATATTATTGGTATATAATTTAACATCCTCATACCCAAGGAATATGACCTGAAAGAAAAAACAAAAGCTACTTTGACACAGCAGATGTATCTTGGATGAAGAAATATTGAAGTATTGGCCAGAGTTTAACTCGGTCAGCTCCAACCTTCAATACTAGAGTGCTTAATTATGCTATCCAGCATTTAGCTCTTCGGCTGTCCATCTGGCTCACACCACTAGAATCAAGAAGCTACAGAAGAGCAGACTGCAGCAAACAAGGTCAGCATGTGCCAGCTTCTGTAGAGCCATAGTTAAAAAGGCCAAGGTTGGGCTGTCTCAAAAGGGAATGACATCTCTTTGCAATAATAAACACAACACATTCCTTCAGTGAATCTGCAAACTACACTGTAGACTTGCATCACTTTACCTTTCACTTACCCATCTGTTCTCTTGGAAGAATTAATTTCATTAACTTGGCTAAGGTTTTCTATATTTTTATTTTATTTTTCATCCCTTGCTGTAATATAGCAGGGGCAATTCATTCAAAAGCAAGAGCTTTATTCTTGCAAGTACAACCAAACAGCATAATTCCCACATCCCCAAGCTAGATGTACCTCACTTCTGGGACAAAAATCACCCATTACATCCAGCAGAAGAGTTTCCATCAATACCGTCACAACCTCTCAAGTCCAAACTAATCTTTCACTGCGAGAGGGAGGGGATGGGAAAGAAGTGAACTCAACCACAAGATGCTTTTGGACGAAGACACAAAGTCAAAACAAGGAAAGAACAAGAGGCATGAATTACCTTCAATTACTTGTGTAATGAGAGTATCTTCCCCCTTGTTTGACCAGGTTGCTGCTAATGTGGCTGTAAAATTCTTCTCCCCTTTATTAAGCTGTTCTAACCTCAGTGACCAATATTATCTTGTCCAATCTTTCCACTGATCTTCCACCTTTATCTAGCTGTGTGTTTATGTATATAGGTATACAAAAAGGTGTTCTTCTAGTGACACACAGAATTTTGAGGAAAAAGATGCTATCCAAGCCTCTTCTATTTCAACTATTGTTTGTAAAGGTCTGGACAAAATTGGGCACACTAATTTATTTTATGGTGACAGAACCTTTTAGTCTCACAGTCCAAGATGCTGCTTATCAGGTCAGCTCTACAGCCAAACAGGAAACAAAATTCCAGAAAGGAAATAAATAATCACCCTGAGCTGCAATATTTTGCAGCTCTCTCTCATTTCCTTTAACAAATTGCCATTCTGCTGGGTTCTTAGGAACAAGCAGATAAATGAAAAATACTTCTAATCTACATTAATAATTTGTGTTAAGTTCCACTTGGACAATTTCAGAAATGAATAGCCGCATTATAGCTGGGGAAGGTAGCTGTAACCCATTCATTCATTTACAGACCCAGCACTCCTCAAATTGGGGTGCTCAATTCCATAGCGTACCTGTAGGCAGATGATTTTATCGTTGGATCGGATACAGAACTGCCCTGTAAAATTTGCATTTATTGACAGAGTTCCCTAAAAAAGTTTACAGTGCAAACTGGGTAAATACCCTGGGTCATAGTTTAAATAGGCAGCCAAGTGTCAAGGGGAACTCTGAGCACAGGACCTGCAGCTCTGCTTCGGCCTCTCTCCTCGTCCTCTGTCAGACACAGGTGGTCAGCCTCATCTGTGGTCAACCTGTGGTCAAGGCTGCCATCCTAGCTCACCTCCCAAGCGCTCCAGCTAGCTTTCTTCAAACAGATCTGGTCCAGAGCACTGCACTGCATGGTGCACGTGGCTGGCAACAGCACATCTGTTTGTACAACATCGCTATCTTACCACAGCCCTGCTACCTTGCTGTTCAGGGATGGGTTGCACAGCTGGCTGATAGCAGATATATTGCTGCCTGGGTAGCCCCACGCCCCACGCAGTGGCCCAGCCCCACAGCCCTCCCCTGGCCATGTTGGCTGACCCAGGAGTGAACAAGAATGAAACTGGAGACATCTGCATGCGGACTAGCATTGCTTTGCCACTCTGGCTTAAAAATGGACAGCTTGTGGGCTCGGGGAACCAATTCACACCAGCTAATTGTGATGGGGAATTAACGGTAAATCTTCAGGTAAGCCTCCTAGTCTCCACTGGGAGGATTTTGTCCAGGACACAGCTTATCCAACCTCTGGACCAAGGTCTGGGCACCAAGGCTGAATCAAGCCTGTGGCAGCTGTAACAGAGGCCAAGAAATATTGCTGAAGTCATGAAGTAGTGATACTTATTTTAGGCTATTAGCACAGTAATGACAAGATGATTGCCACAAGATATACATCAGCTAGGGTGTAATTTGAAACTAAAGGAACTTAAGCCAGTGATTTTAATGTGCCAGGCACAATGAATGCATTTACAACATCTATTAAAAGCAGGTTACGTTTGGGGAAGGTGGTTAATTAAATCCTAGCAGGTTATCAGTAGTTTATTAACTGAACAAGACAGCACCACATTAAAGATAATCAATGGAGAATAAACCACAGTCCTAAAAATTAATACTGTTCATTCACACAGTGAGGGGGGTTGCCTTTACCATTAACACAGAGGTAAAAGCATAGCTGCATCCTCTGCAAAAACATCGTGAAAAGAGGAGCAAATGATAGGATGACTCAAAAGGAAAGTCATTCAAGGAATAAGTTCCCAAAAAAAAGATTAAAGTTGAAAAGAAATAATCAGTAATTCTTGAGGGAAAACAGGAATATGAACAAGCAGGTTTGCAAGCAGCGGAACTAATGAAGCCTGGTTTTCTCCAGCTTTTATGTCATGCAAAGGACTGACTTTCACACTGAAGAAAATGTGAGCTCCAACTGGAGCACTTCTTTTTATTGGGTTGGAACATTTATATGGGATTCTTTCCCCAGTGGATTTTCTAGTGTCTAATAAAGAACAAGCCCTTCCTTCAAATGCAGCAGGAAGAGTCTGTTCTCTCCTTTACCTGGCAGCCTCTTTTATGATTTCTACACCATGGCAATGTAGTTGAAATTGTAGCTGAATAACAGATACAAGATTTCTGAATGGCTGGTGTGAGGTACACCAGCATGCCCACCGCCTCCCCTGCTATACATGCACAGAGCATGCTATTCCTTAATACTTGTTTCGATAAGAAACCAGACAAAAAACGGTGTTGTCAGAATAATCCACCCTATAGAGAAAATTTAACTTTGGCATGCTAACTGTGTGCAAGACTTCAGGCAATTTGCTGCAGAGACCAAGACTTCAGATTCCTGCAGCAATACTTGTTGCAGGGGAACAGAGTGAATATGGGATGGGAGGCTGGATCTCTTCAGCATGCTGAGACAGGAACCTCTGTGACGATGTTAACTGCTGGGGTACAGGAAGACCAGGGAGCTGTGTTTAGCACAGCCCAAAGCAGCAGAAGCTGTGCTGTGCAGCCAGAAGAGTTTTTGGGTAAGTATGAGAAATTCATCCGCCCAAAAAATAAGGACAAAAAAGAAAAAAACCAAACCATGCTTGCATTCAAAACTTGGACTGTATAGATCTGTGCAGCTTCCAGGACAAAAACTGGGCATGTGAAAGTCAGTGGTCAACCCATGATACATACTTTTCCTTTTGAGAAATGAATTAATACATATCTCTTGACTATCCTCCTGTACACAACACTTCACCAAAAGCTGCTTAATCAAAGAAAAGACCAAGCCTATGCCAAGAACTGGCCCTCTTTTTCCTGCAAGTACATAAACAAACCTTACAGGGAGAAAAAACGGAGCTGGGTAGTACCTGCTCTTTGGACCCACTCTCATTTGCATGATAAATGTTTAATCATAATTAGTCTCTCGTTTCACTTAAATCACCCCTTATTGTATCTCACTAAATACTGGATGCAGTGAAACATGTATACCATCTTAGAAAACGTTTGCCTGTCAGCATCAGAGTGAGTTACTGCTGCTTATTCTGAGTTTCATCATCAGTAAAGTCTGATTTCTGCAATCATGTGCAGTCATAGACCATCAGAAGAGAGCAATGTTTGGTAACACCCTTTTTAGGGGGAATTAAAAAAAAACAACAAAAAACGGGCAAAATTGAGCATGCACAGAGAGCACAGTTTTGCATTTAAAGCAATCCAAAGCCTGTGCACACAGACAAATTTTTCAGTGAACCCCCTATATTTCACTCCTAAAAATGCCCTGATTCTGCAGCCAGTGGTACACACATCTTCAAGGGGAAGGATCAGCACCTTTTCCCGCCAACTTGCCCTCCATCCAAGCCAACTTAAAGGTCTTTTCAAACATTGCCAAGCTAACAAAAAAAACTTTGAGAAGGCAGGGAGAAAAGCTGCAGAGGCATGAACAAGCTATGCATGTTTATAGCACAAACACACTGCCCTATGCTCATTCTCCTTAATCACATGCACACACTAGCAAGACGGCTCCTCCAAACTTTCTCAGGGACTCAGTCTGAGTGGCTATAGTTCAAAGTCCAACTGCCTTGGCAGCTGAAAAGAAAGAGAAAACCACGGTAGCTTTGTAAAAATTACAGTGATCCTATTAAAAAAAAAAAAAGTCATTCTCTGCTGAGACTTAACATGGCAGTGCCACGCAGCACTCGCTGAATCCTGCAGCATTTCAAGCACACAGTTCCTGGTGTAATTAAACCACAGGCTTAATTAGGTTCCCATCACTATTGCTTTCTTCCTGCCTTCAGCCAAGAAGGCATAAGAAAAGACTGTCCAGTACAGATACTGCAATTTAAAGTCTTGAGTTAAGAACACAGTGGTTGTGTATCTGCTATAAAATCTACCCTAAAAACATGCCAGTTGTTAAACTAAGCAGTGCATTAGAAGCAGTTAGATATAATGAGAATGTAAATGGAAAGTATTCTAGGGAGATATTTCAGCTGAAAACAGCACACACTGTATGCTATCTTTTATTTTAATTATGCTCTAAGCCCTGCCTTTTTGAACTTTTTATAAATTCTGCTATCTCCCTTTGCAGTTACTTACATATTGGTATATAAATTCAAAGATGAGAGGCAATTAGGAGTGAAGCAAAGACTCCCTCTCTGATGCTAATACATCAAAGGAAGT
>VYZV01003830.1:0-14374 GCA_013401275.1 Pandion haliaetus | reverse complement strand
CCCGCCGGGCCGCGGGGGGAGCCGGGGCCCCGGTGCGCGGAGTGCGGGGGCCGCTGTCAGGTGGGGGCCGCTGCTCCGGGAAGACCGCGGCCTGGCCGGGGCGACTCTTGCCCTGCGCCCCCCGCGCCGGGGCGGCCCGTCTCGCCTCCAGCGGGAGCGCTGCTCGGGTGCGATGGAGAGGAAGACGAAGTAAAAGATGGAGAGAGGGGCAATAGGGAACTCATCAGCAAGGCCCGACTGCTGCAGGAGGCCGGTGCCAGGCCACGGGTGTCACCTCTCGGTGCACCGTGGGGGATAGAGCAGGTGGACGCTCTTGGGCGCACAGCTTCCTAGGAGGTGTTGGGGAAAACTGGGTCCCGGTCAGACAAGGAGCACTCTTTCTGATGAAAGATGAGCTTGCTTACATAAACTCCTGAAAGTTGAGCATGCCTAATGAGCAGGCATGAAATCTGAATGGAAGCTGTAAATTATTAGTGGTAAATATGTAGAGTATATACCACAGAAAGAGCTCCTGTAAAAGGAGAGCCAAGCAGCTGCAGATGCAGGTATTCCACAGTTTGGAAATGCTGGCTTAAGTTTGCCCACTTGACCTTAACTTGTCATCCTTGCACAGGTGTGTTGTGATATAGTCTGTCATTACATGACGACATACAGGCAGCTTTCAATTACCTCTGGTCAAACAATGTGAGTTGCAGGTATCTGTGCCAGAGAGACCACCACCGCCAGCCCGGTGGCACACACACCCTGGGCTCTGCGGGCACAGCCACCTGCTCCTGGGACAAGCTGAGGTCCAGAGTGTGAATACCATTCCTTTCACAGAGCCCAAAGTCTGAACTGAAAAACTTTGCTGGCCCCGCTCTGGCTTTTGGCATGGACAGTTCTCGTGCCTTCACACTGTGCCTCTGGGAAGGGGAACACACCACCGTGCAGAGTTAGCATGGGTCTTAGCCCAAGTTTCAAACTTGGCTTGAAATAGCCAGCCCTGGCCCTGTGCCTAGAGGGGGTGGAGGGCACAGAGCCTGCCTCTGCCTGCCCCAGTCTCAGTGCCACCCACCCACAACTCCTGGGGGGCCTGAAGTTCGAGTGTGACCCAGTGGGAGTGGGCAGGCATGTGAGAGCTGTCACAGAGCCAGGGGCAGTGCTCAGGCTGTACTAAAAATATGTCTTGGACTGGAGTGGAGCCGCTGCTAAAATCACTAGGGCATTTGTACACCATTCTCCTCTGAGTTTCTTCTGCAGCAAGGTGGCTTTTAGCACTGGTAACAGAGCATGGACTGTATGGCTCTTCCTACCTGTGGGAGTCATGGCATGTTATTTATAAGCCAATGAAAGGAATTTTAATATTTCACTTGAGATTCAGAAGGGGGAAGGGAGCGGTTAAGTTTTCATGCTCTGGAAAGAGCAGCAGCTGTCCAATCTGGTGGGGGATCACAAGAAAAGTACCACAGGAGTCAAACCTGTTGGAAACAGCATTATAGCACTCACCAGGCAGGGGCAGGAGCTACCCCTGATGAAAGCAGCTCCAGCACTCATCCTGCCTCTCCCTCAGGCACCTGATGAGCCACTGGATTGGGTCATTCGTAACAGGTAAAAGCTGCACGAGGCAGGATTTTAGATTGCGCCTTACCATAGCCTCCCAGTTGCATGTAATGTCTGACCAGCTTGGGGAGGACAGGAGCTGTGCAGTTCTCTTCCTTCCCTTGAAAACACCACCTTGGTTCCTGCAGCATATCCCTATTCATCCTCAGTAAAGCTACCAGAAGCCAGTGCTCGCTCTTCCTTTATTTTTCCCAGTCTGTTATTACTTTGCATTACTGTAGGCTCCATCGCCTGTCTCTTTGTCCCAGGCTTGGAAAGGTACAGCTCACCTGAGAGATGCTACTAATCCCATAAGAACTCCGTGACTTCTGTATGTAGCAGCACGAGATGCAGATGGTGCCAAAGCCACACATGAGTGAACTTGTTTAAAGGAGGCAGGTCCTGCCAAGTCTGTGCATCTTCACCATAGGGAGCATATCTTCTTTTTGGAGGTCTCATTGCATTTCTGTCCTTCCCTCCATGAGTGTAGATGTTGCCATTTTTCTTAGTTTTTCATCACAAACAGAACAGACTCCATACACAGCTGGGGTGTGGGACACCTGCACTTTCCACCAGGCAGGTGAAGATGATATCTCAGTTTCCTCTGGTCAGAATACAGCTCCTATCATTGCAGGTGCTGGGGGTTCAGGTAATGCCACACCCCAGTCATGCCCCTACTGTATGTTTTCCATCAGTAATATTGAGTGGTACAAATGCAAATGTAGCAGCTTCTGAATCCCAGCTGCCCCTGGGATTGCACTTGGTGTGTCTGTTCAATAGCAGATGTAGTAAGTGGGGAGCAGTCCCAAAGGTTAACCTCAGCCTCACGGGATGGGTCTCTGGAGGTTCTCTCTGTAGCAAAGGAGAGGAAAAAAATCTTCCATGTGGGATTTTGGAAGATTAACATTGGACCTCAGCTCTGAAGTGCCCCTCAGAGGGTCCTGTCCCTCTGCACTTACTGCAGGGGCAGCCCAGGGAGGATAGCTTCCTTGGGCTGAAGTTAAACCTCAGGAGTATTCCCTGGGGTATTAATTTGTGAACACATCAGCCTAGACCAACTTTCCGCATCACCAGATTTCAAGAAGCACTTGCAGACCTCAGAGATTGAGACGTGTCAGAAAGAATATCAGTCATGAACAGAGATAAGTATGTGAAACAGTTCCTTGTGTATTTATTTATGGAAGGAAAAGCTTCCTGTTGGATTGTACTGCTTCTTGCATGTGCGTGAGCTGTATTCCCTGTGTTGGTTGCCATAAATGTAGGTTGGGATGCTGCTGTGGATGGCATTGGATTTCACCCATAGTAGTGAAAGGCTGCACGATGGTTTGCTTTAGAGACACATAGAATATGGGGGTGGAAGAGTGGGCAAAAAGGGTAAAAGAAAGGTCTTGCTTGATCTCTCACAGGTGCTGCTGGTGGTAGGCAGACACCTGATCATAACTCACAGTAGCTGCTGTGTATCTTCCCTCCCCCACACCACAGCTGTACTCATCCCCTGGTTTGCATTTGCTGCTGATATCCTTGCTGAGGTATGACTTTACAGTGACACCAGCTAGGGGATATTTGTGCTGATGGAGATAGAGGGCAGGACCATTGGCAGATGAGAAGGAATCTGGTTCCCTGCTGCAGCAAGCCATAGGAAGCAGGAAGGTAGGATTAGGCAATCTCACCTGGTTTGGCAGAACTGCTCTGGTCTACTGCACTATGTCTTGTTCTGCAGTGCCAGAAAGGGAGAAGAGGCTGATGAGTGCTGTAGGCTATTGTAATTTCCTCCTCTTTCCACAGCTGTCAGGAGGATGCCTTTAGGCATCATATTAATGAATGTGGCCTTTTGACCATAATGGGGCATCTGTCATCACTGATGTTACCCTCCCCCCCCAAGTATATCGCTTATTTATTCTCAGCAAAGATGTCACAGACAGAACATTACCAAACCTGTACCCACTTAGGCTAGCAAAAAGTATCCTTATTCAGAAACTCCCTTCAAGGTTCAGCTGCCATTCTGCACTTAGACCCAGCAGTGACGTTCATTGATCACACCAAGGCCACATTAAAAGTAAAAGCCCATAAGGCTGGAAAGTAGCACAGTCAGGGGCACTTCACGGTGAGTCTGGACCTTATCGTTTAGGACTCTCAGCCCTACCAGTTTTCTTCAGCAGGAACATGTTAAGATAATGCCCCAAACATGGGACATTAAGATTTTAGCTGGGAAATACATTTGCTGAAGAGGGTCCCTGCATTTGAGTAGCTTAGTCGGCAAAAGGCTGGTAATTCAGCTTTTAACAATATGGTCTGTGTTCCTCAAAACGCTCTTTTGTTCAGGACACAGAGATGATTTCCTCCTTCATTGTGATCTGGGCTTTGAAGGCAACACGGCTAACATACTGAGGCACAGATCTTCTTACTTCTTGTTCCTGCTTCCATAGGGCTTTATTGGCACAAACAGCTATACCAGTGTTGACAAAGCACACAAGAGACTGCGAGTCTCTTCTAGGAGCTGCTACATGAATAGGTATGGATAGGTACAGGTATGTCTATTCCCTGTTCATTCTTGCCTCCACAATCTTTCACAATACCCACAAATATACTGTTGCTGCCCGTTTGCCATCACCACTAATGCTGTGCAGTCTGAATTTTCTCATCTTCCAGGCCTGGGCACTCTTTTTTTTCCTCACTGCGCTTTGAGAAGAAGAATTTTATGATTGTCAGTAGAGCTGTTTTCCCTTGCACCTCCTGGTGAGGTACAGGCATTAGAGCAGTGAGTGTTTCTCTGCATTAATCTCTCTCCTGTCCAACTGGATTTCCCCAGGCACTAGTGTGCTGTCACCAGCTTACACTGATCCAGCCCGCTACTGCTCTTTCTGGTATTTGTTAATATTTGTATTACCATAAACCTTTTCACTCTTAAACTCTGACCCCACTGTTTTAGTCACTGGTTTAAGGGGACAAAATGCAGGGCCTGCAAGAGTGCCTGAACCTGTCTCAAAAGGAATAATTGGACTCCACATGGCGCTGCAAATCATACAGTGCCGGCAAAACAGAATTTTAAAACTGCAAGGTAACTCCCTTTCTGCAAACTCTCTTAATTATAGTTGTTATAGAATTTACTTGTAATCAGAGTAGGGATGACATTTCAAACTGAAGAGTGATTATTAAATTGACACTTCCTTTAAAATGTGCCTGAAGTCAAGGCTGACATGCTAATTGAATTTTATTAGTAAGAAATGTCTGTTTTAATAAGAAAAATTCCTTATCTCTCTAGCAAGTTCATGTTAAGTGCACACCTACTGAATGTTTTCCATCACTATTACGTGGCATTGCTAGTCAGAAAAAACCCTCACTGAAGCATCCCCCGGAATAACGAATGCTGTAATTTCCTCGATACCAATATTAATTTCACATTCATACATCCCATTGACTGCTAGCACCAGGAGATGTCAAGGTAGAAAAAAAGAAACCTGTTTAAATACCATTACCATTTAAGCCTTTAAAAATAATAATAGTTAAGAATGTGCAATAAACCCAAGACCAAATCAAAGTGAAGTTGGGAATTGCTGGCAAACTTCAGGGTCCCCCCAAAACCATTAAACGTTCCAGCAGCTCTAATATGGTGAGTGTGAGCATCCACGCTGTTATCCTAAAGAATACAGATTCTCAGTTTGTTGTTTCAGAAGAAGGGAGTTGTGTAGAGGACATTTGGGATGCCTTTCCTAGACTCCATACCAGAACACAGCACAGCAGAATGACTGCGCCGCTGCAGAAGCCACCAGCTCTGAGCTGGACTTCAGGGAAGCTAGGCTCTGTTGTGTGGGCTGTGCCACTGTGTTAGGAAAGGGCAGGTGGGTACTTCTTCAGAAGACAAAGCTCTCAAACTAAACTCAGGCTCTATTTTATATAGCAGAGCTCTGTTGGGGCAAAATTGCCAGTGACCTCAGCTGGAGCGTAATGAAACCTGTCTCCAGCCTATGAAGGGAAATGGTTAATTCAATCTCTACAGTTCTAAGTGGGAACATTCAGGATGACAAAAAGTTAACGAAGGTCATTATATCTTAAGAAATCACTATAAAAGAAGGGGCAGACAAAAATAAACTGTGTTCTTTACAAAGAAATATAATCTACTCAAGGGAAACAAAAGGGAGAAAGAAGATGTTTTACTTCCAGTGTGAGATCCATCTACCTTCTTTGTTGCTCTGACTTCTTAATTGCACTTGATTTGATAGCAGTGTGAGTTTAACCTGCACATTGTGGACATTTTCACTGTTCTCTTTAATTTCACCGGCTGGCATCAGGCGGTTTGTGCACATCAAGCCATTGATGTAGGACTCAGCTGACCTCAGCTGACATTTTGCCTGTATCAGGACAGTGGGAGCAACACTAGTGTATTGAAAGGAAGATTTATTGGGAACAGAAGGTGAAAACCCCATCATCCACAGATAATCGTTTGTTTGATATTAACAACATGCATTTTTACACTTCCCAAAAAATTTGGCACGTGCTGATTGCACACTGAACATGTCCTAACTCCCTATCATACAGTCTAAATGTGGAAGTAATTTCAAGTTTCTGTATTCTGGTGTCAATCCAGCTTGCAGTTCTTCATGTCACCAAGTCAAGGCCAGTAAAATGTCACTTTTACCCCTTATGCTTATGGTGAGGAGCTGAAGAAGGAGCTACTCTGGGAAAGGCCACATCAGATCAGTGCCTCCATGCTTCCCACTGCTTCTCCAAGAGGGGAGGAACTTCAGTTAGGTGGGGTGGGTGTTTGCCTCACCTGTATCTTCCTGTGTTGTGGCATGACCTTATCTCGCTTGGCCCTGGATGCTGCTTGGAGAGCTGGGCACACTGAGCAAGCTAGCTTTGCATTTCTGAGGGGAGGGTGGGTCCACATAACAGGTCTCCTTGCAGCGCCTCATGCCAGCCATCCCCCAGCAGTTTTAGGCCAGTTCCTACTGTTGGGCTTGCTGATGTGGATTCCAGCAGAGGAAGAATGAGAATGAATCGGGCTGGTTTCACCTTTCTAGAGTCATGAGGGAGAGCACGTTAGGGTATTTCAAGCTCTGGCCTATGGTGTGCAGGCCATATTCCAGCTCAGCGTGGCAGAAGTTTAATTTATCAGAAAGCCCATGCTCCAGGGGTCCAAAATAGCAAAAAAGGGAGCAAATCAGGTTTGAAGACCACGGGGGCAAGTAAATGCAAAAGCTCATGCTACCCTGCACGTACTCTTTCTAGCTGTATGATTTCCATTATGAATAAAAGTTTGTCTGCCAGGAGTAACTCTTTGATTTTGAAAGAAATCAAAATAACAAAAGATAAATAATTACTTAGTAGGTGGGCTATTTCCTCCTTCCATGTCTTTGTCCACAGTGGAGACAAAACGAGTAGCTTTACACTCAGTGGCTTGGCAGTGCTTCCAATCCTCCACCAACAGAAGGGGAAGGCATCCTAAACATTAATATTTTAACTCGTACCATGAAGCAGCAAAGGTACCCTTGAGCAGGCTGAACAGTTCCTCCACATGGCAGTACTCGTGCTGGAAGCAGAGCCTGTGGCCCAGCTTTTAAAAAGAATCTTCATCTGATATAAATCATTTTTAGTTGGAGACTACTTGTGGTCTCATCATGGCCAGTCAAATCGGCTTCCTGTTTTGTTTAACTAACTAATACTTTAAGTGCTCTGAAAATGCACCATAATAGGAAAAGTCTGATGGACTAAGTGATTACTGTTTCAAAGGAAAACAAAGTTTATAGAAGCATAATTAGTCATCTGCTCTTAAACCGGAAAAATATGGTAGAGTAGCTGAAAAGATATCTTTGGGTTTTTAGAAAGATACAGAAACATGTTAAATAATGGAATGTCATTAGTGTCTGCATTTATTTTAAGGATAAACAGAGCTATTATAGAGTTACCCACCTTTATATCTGCTCTTTCTGTGTTCTGCCTAATGGGCTCTGTTCCTTGTGTACAGAAAAAAACCCCAGTCCTATCCTGTTTACAGTTGAGCTGCAATATAGTTAAAATTATTACTTCAGATTTTGTACATTAAGTCTGTCTGCTGGCAAGAGGAAAACCCTCTCATATTATCTAATTATGGCTTCAAGCAGCACTAATGAAGTTGCACAGGCTGGGGCCTGTTCTCTCTTCTCTGGAGGCGTCGACAGCGAGTCTGTGGTTGTGGTCATGCAGAAATGGGGAAGGAGGCTGGGGCTGCCAAGCACAGCAGCGTGCAGAATGAAGTTTAGCACTCAAGAGCGCAAACATGGAGTCAGGTCCGCACCCCCCATGTAGGATTGCAGCTTTGGTTCGTGAGGCTGAGACCCCCATCAACACCTCCTTCCCCCTCTGCCCTGGTAGCCTCAGCTGGGATATGTCTCGGAGGTGGCCAGGCTGGTCAGGGATGGAGCCCTCCATGCTTCGGAGAGGTGGGGTGTGCAGCCCTGCCAGCGCAACCGCAGCACGTGCCTACAAGCGTATTCCTGGCAGCGGGCTACAAGCTGGGGCGAGGAGCTGCTGCCCAGCTTTGGGAAAAACGTGTCTAGTCGGTGGTAAGCCTCAGGTATACATCCCCTGAAATCAAATGAGCTAACTATACCGATGTAAAATAAGGCAAGGTCAGTGGAGACTCATGCTGGCCAAGCCAGGCTTTGTACTCATAGCAAGGACTGAAGCATGGCGTGGAGATCAGTTAGCTTGCTAGTTTAGTATCAGCAGCAATTTAGCTGTAAAACTCACCACAAAAGCTTAACATAAAAGTCACAGCTGAGCTCCATGCTGCCATTCCTGACCTGCTACAGATTCCAAAACTAACTAGAGTTAGCTGTGCTAATTTTGTAAATGCTGTTGAAACTATGGCATGGGCATACATGTAGTCATATAGAGTAGTGCAGAGAATAGGACACCAAGGAGAATCAGGAGAAACTCCACTGATAGCTGGCCTACATAAAGGGAAAAGAGACCCAAACTCAGATATGAGTTAGTTGGGATTTTCTTCTACATCTCATTAACCTCTGGGATGGAGAATCCAGCGAAGCTGTGATTTATTTACCATAGATGCACTCAAAGGATACTGCATAACTTAGTGTTCTGGCACTGTGAAAGTTATTTGCAATACTGAATTTTTTAAATTCTTTGAAGAAAAGTGAGTGCGTATTCCCTTCCCCCGCCACATTTAAAAAAAAAAAAAAAAGAAATTGCAGAGTAATATAATATTCAAAGGCTCATTAAAAGCAGCCAGGGAAAATAGATTACGGAGACTTCAAAGACTCATGATACTGGTTAAGAATCTGCTCTCTTTTTCAAAGAAAATGTTATTAGCTAATCCTTGAAATTTGGTTTTTGGCAGATGACACAGTATTTCCTGCAGGTGCAGAAACAAGACGGAATTAAAGAGTTTTGGTAATGCACAAAAAAATTCCCAACTAGACTTATGGTTTCATCTGTTCAAGCCAGCCTGAGTGAACTCCCTGATCCCTCATATATGTACTGAAATATAGCAGGAGACGCTAACCTACATGAGCTGTACATCTCCTTTACCGAGATAGCGAGTCTGTTAAGGTAATGTCTTTTTTTTTTTTAAGAGGAAAAATAATGCCTTTGTTACTGCTATTATCAGTAATACCAGGGGAACTAACAGAAAAACCAATGCAATGCATAGTGGAAATAGTGCCTACACACAGGTTAAAAATTACACTAATAAAATGCCATAAGCATGCAAACAAACATCACTCCCTACCACTTCCCTGCTTACATCAGCGTGGAGATGCTTTGACATATTGTGTCTTTCAAGATCTTCTTTACAAGGTCCCTTGTGTATGTTTTTGTGTGCTTTATCCATGGCTAATGCCAATGCCTCGGTTAGTTACAACTTCCTGGTTATCAAGAGACAAAGCCGGCCACATCTCTTTCAAGTCCTTTAAGTAAAGATCCTTTGGCTTTGATTTAAAACCTGGCTGTCTCACAATGACAATTTTCCCACTGAGACTTCCACCTAAAATTTGGCCCAAAAGATGCCTGAAGCTATGTCTCACTGTTTCCATGACAACCAATTGCTTGAAGTCAAATAGCTGGGCTCAAGATGCCCTTAGTAGTTAGCAACCTGAAAAGGAGCACCTGAATCAATAAGGGATGATGGAGTAACAGCAAAATTTTCAAGAAAACTTATTCCCGTTTTCTAGCAATCCAAACAGTTGATTTGTTGGTATTCATTTTCAGATGTACTCTGAACGATGTTGCTTATAAATTCAATGCAGAGACATTCAGGTGCATGAAATTCAAACCATGACACAACTGAAGTTCACAACTTGTGGAAAAGAGACCATAGGAGCTCATTAAGTCTGTCATTAATGATAGACACCCATGTCTATGTACATTAGGAGACATAAATGTTATAGGGACACAGTAAAGCTTACCACTTTACTGAGTACTTTGCACCTGTCTTGAAGAAAGTATTTTGAAGTGTTCTTGAGATCTTTAATATGGTATACAGGCACTTGCATTTGCTTGTAAGAGGTATCTTCTCTTACTACTCACAAGTTCATTCTCTTGAAGTGTATTTTGTCCCCATACACAGCATCACATATAGAGTGCTGACACCTAATCTCAGAAAACTTGACACAGTTACAACTGTTAGTAGAGCCACATGTATATCTACTGCAATAGAGCCATAAGATGTCACACTGAAGAGTTAAACTGGTTCAAAAATGAATATTTGTCTCAGGTCTCAAGTTAGTCTGCAATGAACAGAGAGGCGAAGAGACAAGATAAATATTTTGGCGAGGGTGGCTTGTCTGTTTTGATTCAGCACCTGGAATAACTAGGTATTTTCCAATATATATTTTTAATTAGTGCTCTCTGAACTAGCTGGGAGACCTGGGACAGGAGATGGAGTACGGCTGATGACACCAAATGGGATTAGTGCAGCATTATTAAACAGGTATCACCAACATTATGCAACTATGTGGCAAACCAAACGCAGGCACAAAACCCACCCAGGTGCACATTTTAGCCATTGCACAAGTGTCTTGATTTTCAAAAGCGTCTCATATTAGCCCTTATTGCTCTAATTTTATTGATATTTACACAGATGTGTCAAAATGCCTCCTGAAAAGTTTAATACAATATAATACTGTTCAGAGAACAAGAGGGCTCAGGAGATTTAATTTTTTTGTTAGGAGAGTGATTTAAAACAACTTGGATGTTACAGAATATTTATTGCTCAAAGAAAAATAACCCAGAAGTTAGTAAGTGAAATAAATTTTTCTGGAAATAAAAAGGCTATGTCTTGAGTGCAGGGCATCTGAGCAGAGCTGTATAACTTATTATAGTTCTCATTTCTTTTGCACACATTTATTTCCCTGCAGGTGACAATAAAATGATGTTGGGTGTACTGCAGGATGCTCCCCCACCCCAACACAGACTCTTCCCTGTGGCCAGAGGCCCTTGAGAGCAGGTGGAGTAAGGAGTGGGGAGAGAAGTTGCAGAAAAAGCACAGTTTTGGGGGGGTACTGTGACCCTAACATGAGTCTCTTGACTGTGATTATAAACATAAGCAAGGTGCCTAGAACCCCTGTACTTGCTCTTTACTTAATGTTGTGGGTCAGTGAGTTGTTCATCTTGCTAAGACCAGAATTGTGCTCTAAAAATGCCTGTATCTGCCCCTGGTTTATAGAGGCACTGTCTTCCTAGCTTGGACATCTTAGTTACAAACCAGCATCAAGAGTCAGGTGGAATGAATCTGGGCCCCAATATCTCCCTTTTGGAGCACGATATGCTCATAATATATCTCAACACCTTCTGTATTAGATTAGTGATATCAGG
The DNA here is from genome assembly GCA_013401275.1 of Pandion haliaetus. Classification (NCBI taxonomy): domain Eukaryota; kingdom Metazoa; phylum Chordata; class Aves; order Accipitriformes; family Pandionidae; genus Pandion; species Pandion haliaetus. The sequence goes on along the minus strand of VYZV01003830.1, from coordinate 2,983 downwards.
GTTTCCAGTGAACTTCCTGGAGTTTCTTGCTCTTCTCATCTGGAAGGCAGAGAACAGTGACTCCTGGAAGATTTTGAGGCAGCATGAGATACATGGGGGAAAACATCAGAAGAGTTGCCACAGTGAATTACAAAAGTCACAGTGGTTATAAAGTACCTTGCTGACTTTACCATATCCAAGTAGGTAGGAACAGTGAGTAGGATAACCAGTTTACAGGAGGTGGTACTGAGTCATCATGTATGACATTTGCTGCATGGAAACCTTTTTGAAGGCATTATATCATCTGTTCATCACCCATTATGTTCAACAAGAAAACATCTCCCTGTTTATCAAATGGAATGGCAGTTCAATTGGATACTCTACCTGTAAGAAAGATATCAACACCCTTAGCCTGGATCATTGTACTTAAAGTATTGGCTAAGAGTTTTATGTGGATTTCTCCATGGCTGCTATAGTGTCTGTTATCAATTTCAGTTTCCAAATGATAGGTGCTTATTGCTGCTTTAATAAAAACTTTTGACTTAGTTAGAATCATAGAATCATTTAGGTTGGAAAAGACCTTTAAGATCATCAAGTCCAACCATCAACCATGCCCACTAAACCATGTCATGAAATGCCCTGTCTAAGTGCTTTTTGAATACTTCCAGGGATGATGACTCAACCACTTCCCTGGGCAGCCTGTTCCAGTGCCTGACAACCCTTTCAGTCAAGAAATTTTTCCTAATATCCAATCTAAACCTCCCCTGCTGCAACTTGAGGCCATTTCCTCTCATCCTATCACTAGCTACTTGATAGAAGAGACCAGCACCCACCTCACTACAACCTCCTTTCAGGTAGTGGTAAGAGAGCGATAAGGTCTCTCCTGAGCCTCCTTTTCTCCAGGCTAAACAACCCCAGTTCCCTCAGCTGCTCCTCCTAAGACTTGTGCTCCAGGCCCCTCACCAGCTTTGTTGCCCTTCTCTGGACATGCTCCAGCGCTTCCATGTCTTTCCTGTAGTGAGGGGCCCAAAACTGAACACAGTACTCAAGGGGCGGCCTCACCAGTGCTGAGTACAGGGGGACAATCACTTCCCTGCTCCTGCTGGTCACACTGTTTCTGATACAGTTGGGAATATTTACTCTTTTGCACCTATCTTGACAGCAGTCAAGGCAGTACAGGCAAATAAAAAAGTTCTGAGTATCTGAATAAGAATGAAGAGCACTCTCTCTGGTTCTTCACAGTATAGCCCATGCTACCCATCCCAGGTTCCCTTCTGTGCAGGGGCAATGACGTTGCAGTGAGGCTCTTGACTGGAGAGTATGTCAGGGCACTGTTCAAATGAGTGATGCAGGACCCAGAATATTTAGGACTATACTACTTTTGGAATTGTATCTAATCTCTTATTCAAAAAAAGCTTTGCTAATCAATCAAGAGGAAGGATAAGCATGAGGAAAGAAATACATTTTTCAACCTTGTTCCTACAGCTTTTCCTACCTTTGTTACTATTTAAACATTTGTCACAATACTTAAAATCTTACCACAGGCAAAATGTCTCAACAATATTGTTTCCACTTCAAAACTAGATGCAGAGTTCCAGTCCTGTGAGTCTGTCTTGACAAGCATAAAACACTGAGCATTGTAAAGTAAAATCGAATTGAAGTGGCAATTCAGAAAAATCCACGGGAAGAACACATTAAAAATTCACTGCAACATCACTGACCAAGTATAAGGTCTTAGGTTACACGAAATGAGTTACTAAAGCACAAATTGTTCTTGAGAGCTACTTATCTTGCTCTCCATAATTAATTTAATACCTTAGATGAGGAGAACAAAAGTTAAGGCTTACTCTCCAGTGGGGTCACTGTTGAAGAAAAGCCTCTAATTTTTGTTCTACCACATCCTAAAAATGCAGGGCATGATCCATACAGCTCACGTGATTGTATTGGAATTTGATTGGAGCAGTTCACATCAACTACTGAAGTGAATCCTGTGTAAAGGCAAAGTGTGTGGACTATTGGAAGTAAATTATCGGGTAATTAACACTCTATACGCATAACAAAGAAGTGAAACAGAAAGACTGGAGGGTGGGGAGATATTTCTGACTTCAGATGAGGCTTGGCCAGAATGCTCTGGTCACAGAATAAGGAGTTACCAAGGTCAGCCAGCAGCCCTCCTTCCTGCCAGGACAGCATTTAGAAACCTTTGGGTCCTGGTTATCACATTTCACAGTCACAAAGCCCAATCTTGCCTTTACTTTTAGCAGAAATGGAAAAGCAGAGGACCTCCAAGGTGCAGCTTGGAGAGGTCTCCACACGCCCCAGACCCTTCCACAGCAGGGTCCACCAAAGGAGTAATGTCCCAGGGGAAGGAGGGAAGAGTTTAGGAAATGCGCTGTGCATTTCAACGCACACCTGCCCCTTGTTCTCCAGCCTTCCGGGAGTTAAGGTTTTCCCAGCAAGAGTAAGAGCCTAAGGCAGCTGTGAATTGAGAAGCAAGTTCTCATGTTTGGGTTGCCGTGAACTGAAGGGTGCATGGGACTACATCGCTGTGTCAATGCCACATGCATGGCTCCGATGACTTCAGTGCAGTCAGGCCCTTCATCCCAGATGACTGTCCGAGGTCCCCTTATTAAACCCTTGATGTTAGGCCCTGGTAGCCAGCCACAAGCCCTGGAGGGGAAGTGCTATGTCCCTGGTGGCTTAATGGATGAGTTGTTTAATAAAGATGAGCAATAAATGAAATCGGTACTCTTGTCTTTCTATGCAGCTAGGCTGCTTTTGTACCAGCTGACTGGCCCATTGACTCTGCTTTGGTAACATTAACATAGGCCTGTATCTTCCTAAGTATCACTTAAGCCCTGAATCTCACCCATTAAAAGATATTTACTACTATTCACTGTTGGTATTAGATTTCTTACTGAACCTGCTCTAATACTTGCATTCTGGACCAAAAACTCCCATAAAACTGAAAATACACCTTGTCGTGGTTTCAGGTCAGCTCAGT
>VYZV01003829.1:0-16875 GCA_013401275.1 Pandion haliaetus | reverse complement strand
TCAGGGACAATGCTGTTCCCAAAGACCTTCAAGGCTAATGAAGCAAGACAGGAAAAATAAGCACCAGTGTTCCCAGTTTTGCAGCTGGGCACTAAGGGACTGAGTGATGAGAATACTTGCCCAGTGTCAGAAAAGTTTGTTGCAGTAACAGGAACTGAACATATGTCTTCATTTTCCCAGGTTCCTGCTTTAAAGAGAGACCCTCTTTTCTTCTGTGAAACTTTATTCTTTCTGAAATGCTGCATTCAAGATTCAAAATGGTCAAACCTGAATATTTGAATATATATTTTTCAAATTTGTTATATTTTGACAAACTCAAAAAAATTGCCTGCTAACATTCTGTTTTTAAAGGCCATTAAATAGCCTGGGCCTAGATGTTAGGCCACACTTTCAAAAACTTTTGCCAGCAAAAATATCTTCCTTACGCAAACAAATCAATATTTATGTGTCCTAGCTGGACATTTACATGAACAAATATGAGTTTTCCCTGGGCAAACACTGATACATGAAGGCTCCACTGGCATGTCTCAGGACAGAGCTCTAACTAAACATGTTTTCTAGAAATAAGTAAACTACCCATTTTGAAAGTGTAGTCTTCTATGATTTAAGAAGAATGATATTTTTCATATTAGTAAAATCTGGGGAAATAAACTAACGGCACAGAGCAGAAATGTTTGATTTACATTTTTTAGTAACTTTTCAAGTTTAATAAACCTTCCTCTTAGAAAGTTATTAATTGTTCCTTTTGCAGTGTACTCTGCATTTTTGCCATAATTATGTGGCAACACAAATCATTAATTCAATGTCTATTTAACGTCTTGGTTTTGAATGAAATGCTTTGATTGGAAATTCAGGGCAATAAATCAACAACTTTTGAAGGGGCAGGGAAGAGAGAAAAATCCTGTGATTTTAATTTGGCATAGAAGGACTGTTTGTGTTACTTGCTTAGGATTTGTCTTGGGTTATCCTTGTTGGCTGTAGCTGCCCACACCATCAAATGGAAGATCCTGACTTGAGAACTGGAGACTGTCCAAAATATATGGAAGTGAAATAAATCAAAATAAATATCCTCTCACCTGCAGTGCAATTCTTCTATTCAGACTGGGAGGTCTTGAAGGAGTCNTTGCTAGCAACTCACAGAATTGTCTAAACTCAACTCTACAGTATGACTTATTTTTGCCTTCAGGGGTTAATACGCTACTGAAGTTACTAGAGGCAGCCAGCAATGGAGGTGTGGCCTCTTTTATCAAAGGGTTAAAATCAGCCTTGTGCAATGGTCTCACTTTACGATATCACATCCTACACTGGAGCCGTAAATTGTCATCAATATAAAAACAAGGTTTCTTTCCACACAATAATTTAACCTTTGCTGAGAGAATCTGTTCCCCTTTGTATTGTTTTTCATTAGATGATTTAATTCTGTGTTCTGCCTCACATTCTTTTCACCACACAACAAATTAATGCTAGTTGTTACCTGTCACCACAGGTGTCCTGGGCCACATACAGTGTAGATTCATTGTTCCTGCATAAAAGGGGTAATCCCTCTGTGCCTCAAAACCAAAGATGAAGAGCTAATCCCTTTGCTTCCACCACAGCTAAAAGTAAAGCAAAGTTTGTGTAGTTTAGTGAGAAGGTTGTAAAAATTAAAACGAATACATCAGTTACTTGTGCTACTTGAACTATAAGGCAATACAACTTCAGGATTTCTCTTTTTAGACATCTAAACTTCAGGCTGATTCCAGTTACTTCACAATTGTTCTGTTAGGCTTCATGCCATCGGTCGTTGGGTGTATTGGTTGGTGCACCTGATATGCAGAACGCGTCCTCTTCCTCTAGGTGTGTCTTATGGTGTGGAACTCAAAATGAGTCACAAGCAACTTAGACTTTTATTCCAAAATGCCCCTTGACTCTGAACTGGGGGGGAGATTCTATCATTTCTGCTCTCAGAGCATGCCTTAGAAAATTGACAAGAACTTGTCACAACCCCTAATAGCTGTGTTTGAGTTGTTAAGCATAACTTGATCCTCCAGAGTTAAACTTCTCAGAACAGAAGATGTGACAAGAGGTACTGCTTCCAGTCGAACAGAAGATGTGACAAGAGGTACTGCTTCCAGTCAAACAAAATCAGACATTAAAAGGTATTCCAAATGTCCTTTTCCTCCTGCCTCCTTGATTTAGGTGAAATTCAGTGGCCCATAATTCTACTAAATCAATCCCAGACAATCAGCAAAGAAAACGGAGGAACTGTTTCTACACCAAACTCAAAGAACTGGCAAACCACATGCATAGTTCTATCTTGGACCATTTGCCCATTAACGCAAAACCTTAATTTCTTTTGGCTTTCTAGAGAATCTTTAGATAGTCTACTGCTCAGCTTTAGTAGTTTTAATCAGGCATGATATAAGGATATTCCTAAAGGCTATCTCTGGCCTAGTGAAGATAACCTTCTTTAGCATCTTCTGTAGTCAGTGGAGAAAGGCAGCACCCAAGTTTGGCTGTAGTTTAAACCTGAATTTGATTAATCTATAAAGGACAATACAGTTAGACTCCTGCTGTAAATCACTTTCTAGGGGACCCATCTTTCAGCACTCACTATGGAGGGAAGAGAGAGATTACCTATTGTGGATGCTTCCACTGTTTTAATGATTTATCATCAGAAATTATACCTGTTAAATATTAACAATTACATGCTGGCCTGAGCAACGTTTGTTCTTAGAACTACTTAGAAGCTAACTGCAATACATTAATAACCCCAGGAAACAGAAATGAAAGTGTAGTGAACAGATACTGCCCCATTAACAGTTTGGGGAAATCCGGTTATTTGTCCTATCTGCTTTCTCTTCTGCCTGATGTAGCTTGCTGGCAAAACACAAAAGGCTGGCATAGTTAAATCTGCTTAAGTATTTAGATACCTTACTTCAGATAAGAGGGAAGTGGTTGTTCACAAGCATTTCCCTATATCAACTTTAAACCTTACCTTTAAAATCAGATCATTTTATAAAAAACTGGTTTTGATGTTTGCCACAGTAGGTTGAAGTTAGTTGTAACTTGGGAGTTAGAAAATAAAAGATCAACCTGTCTGAGTTTTCTTTGTAATTCTCTATGCGTTAAAGTGCCTGAATGAGTAAAACTTGTGGAGAAGGCACACTGAAAATAGTCTGAAAAGTCAGAAAGCACAACAAAAAGTGATTTATACCTTATCATTCATTCAGCTTCAAACAGGAAAGCTTTCAGAAGTTTCAATTCAACGAAGCCTAGAAGCTACTAGCTAGGTTGAAACCATGCTATGGTATGTTGAATGCTTACCCAGCATTAGTGCATAGGGAATTAGGAGATGCAATACACCTGTTAACATTGACAAGGAGTTGTGAGGGGGTTTTTTTTTGTATAGAGAGGTAACACCAACTTGCATTGTTCAAAGAAAATATAATTATAGGAATGCTATAAACCTATAGCTGTTGACTTATCTGCATTCTCAGCTGGTCAACCACTTCACACAGAGAGGAAAATCCTCATAGGAGCCCTCGATATTCCTTCAAACACCCTCCCTTTCACTGTTTAACTGAATGTCTTCCATTTGGTGTAGCGTTAGGAGAGCTCACTGGGTTGGCGATTTCCAGACCACAGCTGGGAAATCGACAGTGTGAATGAGTTTCAATTTACAGTACATATGGAACTTATTTATCAAAAGTGTCATCTTTTTCCAAAGTTGCAGGCCTTCTACGATGCATGAGAGGGCTTGTGAGAGAAGTGAACCTTGAGGAAAAATTATGAGGTACTCACCTATAGTCATATCCATCGTAATTCTGTGTCACATTAAATATAGCTTCTGAAGAAGAGACCATTTAAAATTGAGTTCTGAAGTTGATATTTGAAAACCTGAACTTTTTCATACAAAAATTATCCTCTTTTTTTACCAGACTTGGCATTTTTCATATTGACAATGTGCTTTATTGTACACATTCTCCATACACTACTCCCTCACCATGAGCATTTCATCCTGCTTCTCTGAGTCTGCCCATAGATGTGGTGGTTTTAATCACTGTAGCAAACAAAACACAGTATTACAGGTTTCAGCAGGAAGGGAATCCAGGAGCCGAGCGTGGTAAACACAGACAGAGGCTGTGTCCTCACCAACAAGGATGCCATCCTGCAGTACCTGGACATGGCAAGCAGGGCAGGTTTTGTGATCACAGCTTCAGCCAAGAGTCCAGACTGCCAGACAAGCCCACAGCAACATGGCAGGTCCGAGGTCAAGCAAGCAGGTCAGGTCAGCAACAGGTCAGGAAGTCAGCAGTAGGATCCATCTGTGCTTGGATGCGGTAGCCAGGCAGACACAGACACAGTCGGGTGGTCATAGTGATGAGGCAGGTCCACGGTCAAGCTGAGGAGTCAACTTGGGGTGAGGGTTGAGGTGCAAATCGCCAGGGTACAGTGGCCAGGACTGGGCGCAGCTACAATGCAGCTGCTCTGACCAAGGGTGAGACACTCAGATTAAAAGCTGCTCTGGAGAGAAAAAGGGAGAGTAGCTGCCGAGGCTTCCTAGCGGTCTCAAAGAGCTCTCCTCAAGGCTCAACGCCTGCCTAAGCTGGCCCTGATCCCAGACTGCCAAACCCCTGGGCAGAGGGGGGCTTGCTTCAGTAAGCGGCGTGCACTGAACAGCTGGCACCACTGTGGCTAGGCTGCCCCTAGTCCACACAGACCTGTACTCATGCAGCAGTTTGCCCTTAAAAGCACCGAGGCCAGCATCACTCAACAAGTGGTCTGCGGGCCAGCGCCGGTTTGGGAGGCATGGAAAAGTGATCCCAAAACTGTTTGCTGGATCCTGATTGTTTTTAGTGCCTGGGGAATGGATCTGTTGCATTTTGTTTGCAATATTAATTTGAGTTTGCATGTTTGCAATTATAATACAGGTTTGGTAAATGGTAACATTAGGTGGAATTAATCTGCTCTAATTTAGGGATCTAAAAAATACATGGCTAAATCAGACACTTCAAAAAGCTGAAGTGTATCTTTTAAGTAAGTCACAGTGAGAAATTTTGGCATTTTGGTGATGTGCATCACCCGTATACTAATGCTGATTTTAGTATTTTGCACTCAGGATTTTTGTCTTACAGTTGCTCATATTTTGTCAATTAGAACCTGCAGTGCTCTTGGTTCATCTGAATTCATTCTCTTTAGGGCCCACTACCAAAGCTGCCTGCTAGTGCATGGAAGAAAAAAATATATTTATTATGTACAAAGAAGTTGGCATTGTTTGTATAAAAGTTCACTCACAGCTCCCGCTAAAAAATGCTTGAATTCTACATTATTTCTCTGAAAACTCTTAAGTGTTCACAAAAGAAACTCCCATTTAAACAGGAAGCAACTGACTTTTAAAAACAATCTCTTCTTGCACCTTTTTCCTTAAGTGTGGACACAGCTTATGAATTTGTGCTGTCACATTAGAACTTGAATTTGTATGCTAGATATTAATAAATATTGTTTCACCTGCATTTTTATAGTTAATAGTCTGCTTCAGAGAAGTAAGGCATTTTATGCATCAATTCTTCACACATTTTATGGCCCCACGCAACCCCTCAAATAGATTATCATAAATAAAGGCCAACCAAAATAAATGGTGTCAGATCTTCTGCAAGCACTATGTTTATAAGTCTCCCAACATTGGCAAACTTCTTACACATTGTCTTCCCACACCTCTTGTTAATGTACCACCTTTTGTCAATGTACCATCTTTTGGTAACATACATTTTATTATTGTGTTTTCTATCTGGCCCTTCGTAAACTTTTTATGCCTCATTCACACAAAATAAAGTTAATTGAGCAGGATTTGCTTTGCCTGTTAAAAACAGAAGTTTGGAGTTCAGAAAGATGAAGATATCTTGCTCAAGTGAGCGATAAAAGCACAACAGATGTCTTATCTATCGTGAATAAACAGGCTATTTTAATCCATTAAAGATAATGCTATATACATGCTTGCTAATCAGTAGGTGTACATAGCCACAATGTGCAGCACAGGAATACAAGTAGTGGCTTTCTTTACCTACACTAATCTACAAAGTTCATTTAATTTTTACAAGAGTGCTACCTATACTCCGGTCTGGGCCTTCCCCCTGCATCTGTGGTGTCTACACTGGGCCAAAACACTCAGAATGCTTCTAGAGAAACTCTTGCACACAGTAGAAGGTTGGTGTGGGAAGGGTGTTAAAGGTTTTCCCTGTTTCCATTATGTCAAAGGAAAGGCTACTAATAAAAGAAAGGTTTGATATTTTCAGATGTGAAATTCAGTTGGATGTTAATGAACAGACTACTTCATAGTGATGTGACAGAGAGCTAAATCATGGATAGATATTGGATGGGAGTGTGTGAGGGGGGCTGAGACTGACAGGATCATCTCCTGATAAAGAGAATTTGGAGTCTACTTAAAAAAATCTTTCACTGTCCCTTTCAGAGAAATTTTGAATCAGAAGACCAGCCTGTGCAAAGGGGAACTCTGGACTGTCTCCAGGATGGACCCAACCTGAAAGAGTAGTAGAGTGGGGAAGAAAATGAGGCAGGAAAGCATATATAGGACTTCTTTTGGGGCGTGGTATAGATTTCATACCTCTTCTGTTGTCTAAAATAGCAAGTCATAATTTAAGAAATCCTTTGCAGAATTTCTGTCATTTGCTTCAAGTCATGAAGTATCCCCCAGAAATGTGTAGCCTAGGAAAAGACAAGATTTAGGAATGGTGTTGGGGGTTCTTGGACACTAAAGCTTCAATTTTCTCTAGGGGTAATGGTGCCAACAATCATGTACATAATCAGTTAGATTAGAGAAGACAGGAGACAATACATTGAAAGAAACAAGCATTACTATGGGTCCTACCACAGCAGGCTGACTAGTCTCTGGCAGGAGGGAAGTTGACCAGCTGTGACAAGTAAGGTCATTTCCTCACTGGCCCTCTTGGGATGGTTAGTAGCTTTGCAGAAATAAAGTGCTTAACATATTAATGCAGTCAGCAATTATTCTCGTTACTGGTTTGTGTGGGTCAGTTTTGCTGCTTTTGTTTTGTCTTATTGTTGCTACTGCTAACATTTGTTAGGCATTTTAAGAGTATCTACTTATCACAATGAAAACAGAGGATGGTGTGTGTGGGGACATGCATGGATGGAAGATGGGCGTTTCTGTTCCAGATCTCGTGCACACAGTATTCCATCTGCAGCCTTGCCAGCTTCACCTGCTCTTACACTGTATTCCTACCTGCACCTCCTGACATGACTTTTCATTCTTTGCCACAAGGTGACTTTTAAAAAAAAATTATGTTCAGCCTGTCATAAACTTGCTTAATACTTTTCTCCAGAACTGGTACTAAGCCAGTAGGTCCATGTCGTGTATTTCTGTAGGTAATGATTTCAATTAGGTGTCCTTTGTGAATTTCAGGCTAATTTTTCACATCAATTCTTCAGTTTGTTGACATCCAGCATATTTGCAGACCTCTCCTCTTTTGTGTCATTGGCTAATTAAAGTGAGCATCCTCTCTGTTTCTTCATATAAGCTGTTAATGAAAATACCAAACAGCATTAAATCCAGAACAGCCTTTCCTGGATCTCCTTTCAATAGAGTCTTCAGGCTGATAGTGAACCTTTATTAACTACTCTGTGTGCAAACACTTTCAGCCACTTTTTTTGCTTACTCTACAGTAATTGCACCTAGTCTCTGGCTGTGTCTACATTCATGATCTAATTTGGAGAAGCAGTGTATCTTTGGCCTGTTTATTTGTGTTGTTTTATGGAGATTTTGGAGTGTGTGACCTAGAATCTTTTGTGATGAAACTAAATCTGAATTTTGGCTCCACGTATATACGGAAAGCTCTGTAAATCCCTCCAGAGACTGCTGGGGTCCTGTTATGGGTTTGTGTGGCGCGGTTTTCTTTGGTGGCAGGGGAGGGGGGCTGCAGAGATGGCTCCTTTAAGAAGCTGCTAGAAGGTCCCTGGCGCCAAAATGTCAGACCCGTCTCTGGGAGGGGAGTGACGGTGGTAGCGCCTCTGGGAGAACAGATTTAAGAAGGGGAACCGGCAGTGTGGGGGTTGGGAATGTGAGAGGAACATCTCTGCTGATACTGGAGTCAGTGAAGAAGGAGGGGGAGGAGGGGCGCCTGAGGAGGCTGATGGCCCTGCAGCCCGTGGTGAGGTGGCAGGCTGTCCCCCTGCAGCCCAGGGAGGTGAACGGTGGAGCGGAGGCTCCCCAAGATGGTGGTAACTCCATGGTAAAAACCGCGCTGGAGCAGTGTGTGACTGGAGAGCAGCCCGCGGAAAGGACCCGCGCCAGGGAAGTTTGTGAGGAACTGCAGCCCGCAGAAAGGACCCGCGCCAGGGAAGTTCGGGAAGAACTGAAGCCCGCGGAAAGGACCCATGTTGGAGAAGTTGGTGAAGGACTGTCTCCCGTGGGAGGGACCCCACGGTGGAGCAGGGGACGAGAGAGGAATCTTCCCCCTGAGGAAAGGAGCGGCAGAGACAAGGTGTGGCGAGCTGACTCAACCCCCATCCCCTGTTCCCCTGTGCTGCCGGGGGGAGGAGGTAGAAAGCACCGGGAATGGAGCTGAGCCGGGAAGGCGGGAGGGGTGGGGGAAGGTGTTCTGATGTTTGGTTTCCCTTCCCAATACCCTTGTTTTTGATTTGATTTGTAGTAAATTAAATTGCTTTTGTTTCTTCCCCAAGTTGAGCCTGTCTTTTGCCTGTGACCATAAGTGGGGAGTGATCCCTCCCAGTCCTTGTCTCGACCCATGAGCCTGCCTTTGGATTTTCTCCTCATCCCAACGTGGCCAGGGGCGGGAGTGGGGAGTGAGTGAGCGGCTTCGTGGTGCTTTGTTACCGACTGAGCTGAAACCACGACAGGTCCAAACTTGTGATTGGTTCTTTAGGTGTCTTTGATCACAGGTGTCTAGTTGCGCTTGTTCCTGTTGTGCCAAATTACTTGCTGTGTAGGCATTTTTTTCCAAGCTTGCTTATGGGACTATCATATAAGACAACTTTGAGAGTCCTGTTAAAGTTAAACCCACTTTGGCTTGATTCTGATTCCACAACTGTGCTACAGTGGCTTAACTCCATTGCTTTAATGTTTTCTTTAATGCATGAAAGCTCCTATGTGATTTGTAACTGAGTAAAGGAGTATGTATCTACAAATGCCTAAACAGCCTCTTGATATGTCATGGGAATTACAAATTGTCACATCAGTCAGAATTTTGTGAAGTAGTACTATAGTCTTTCTCTCTGAAAACTGCCAATTTGAGCACAGTACTTGTCAAAACTGTTTTTTTTTTCCCCTACGTTACTTTTCTTTGTCCATTTTACAATCAGGCAAAGAATATGTCTAGTAAGACAGATCTTTTATCTGTATTGCTCCCTGAGAAAGACTGTTGTTGTTGTGATGTCTGTTGCCAGCTTCTTGTAGGAAATTGTGCTAGTCGCTCATAGTTGCTGCTAATAAAATTAATTGTATGATCTTCTAAGCAGCAGGAGTCTCTGTAAAATTTTTCATAAATTTTGTCTTTCCATTGCAAAGTACCAGAGGGTGCAACTGGGGGAGCAAATGAAGGAAAAGACGAATCTCCTTTCCCTCCCCCTACCCTCAATGAAAGCTTCATGTTGGGAAGTATCAGGTTTCTAAAAAGGGGACACTCTTGAACCAGCAGAACTGGGATGGTGAAAATTTGTGAGGGGAAGCTTGAACTGAACACAGACCCAGATATTGGGTCCGGTCGTCTCTTAGTGTAAATGGGTATAGCTCCATTCCTGGAGGCTGTGCTGATTTACACTAGTTACACTTTCTTCATGGCACTTCCAAGTGTCTTTCCTGACTGCAAACTTTTGCTTTATTCTCTGACTCTCTGACTTTCTAAGAGCTGTATATTTCCTTAGTATTTACTAAAAGATTAAGTGCCTGAATTTTTTTGATGCATTTATCACACTCTTTGCTTTTGGGTCTAATTCTCCTCCTAAGCTTTTTATCAGTTTGAAATAATGCATCACAGTAATGGCAGTGCCTTTGGTGAAAGCCGCAGGAGAATCAGGCCCCACATATTTTTGTTATTTATATACCCAGAAGTTCCTGCTCCCAACAGTGATTGCAGGAGTGTCAGCACCAGTAGTGACTATGGCAACAGGACTGCTTTGCAGACAGAGTTATCATCCCTTGTCATCACTTGGGTAAATCAAGAAGCCTTCCCCAAATATGCCCAAGCCTCTTTGTTTCTTGTCAGTTGCACAGCATGCAGGCATGTCCTTTAGCTCAGCCTCACACTTGCTGTGATAGGACTGAGGCAAAGAGAAGGTCCATCCAGGTGGTTTGTGTTCAGAGTGCTGTGACGAGGGCTCTGTGCATGCCCAGATCAGGCCATCTCTTCACATGGTAGCCACAGTGGTAAAGCACATGACAGAGTTATTTAGTAAGAGCTGTAATCATCTTGGGGAGTGAAGGAGAGCCTGTGAGGTTGGGGACTTCCCTGCAGCAACTGATGAGCTGTCTGTGGTGCCTTTCAGAAGTACAACTTTGATATAAGGGACAGCTCAGGCTGTTGAAGCTGGTCTCTCTAGATTTCTTAAAGGAGGAATTACTGATTTAATCACTTGACCGGTCTCTGCATCATATCATTGATTCATATGACGAAGGCCTTAATTAAGGCTAAGGCCTATCAGTGCACACAGCAGTCACTTTCTCTGTCTCTTTTCTGGGGATCTTTCAGCTTCAGGAATTGAAGTGGCAAGCAATAAAAAGCCCATTTTGTACAGTTTCTGATGAGTTGTGTGGGCCAGTCAAAAGGGAACAAATACTTCTGAGAAGCCTTTGAATTAATATGAGTGGATCTCTGGTTATCATCCAATTGGGAAACAAGTCATCTCCTTTGTAACATTTTAATTTTTTCAATTGCTCATTGTTGCTTGTGGTTCTGGTTCCCAGGACTTGGTGACTGTAAATCTCCATGTGAAAGCAATGACTTCTATTTTGATTTATGTAAGATGTGTTAAGATATGTTAAGATATGGCAAAAAAATCCCAGAGTAGACCAGTTTGCAAAAGACAGCGTAATGCAATCAGGACTGAATATTTGCAGGTCTAGCTACAGTCCAAATCCTGCTGACTCAGACTACTTTCTGTGTATCAGCCTGCGAGGTTCTTTGGTGGTTTAATCCATAGGCAGCTATAGCTAGCTGGTCCATCATTTCTTCAAAACAAATCTCTTGATCAGCACTTTAAATATCTCCAGAAATGTCAGGTTTTAACATAGAAGGATCTTCATGTAAAAGATTTTGTCATTCCTAGTTTTGGCTACAATTTCTTATGTGTTCACAGTGTTGCAGCATAAAGTCATTTGTCCTGATTGCTTAGTCAGCCTCCAAAATGAAATAACAGGTTATGAAATGATACAGAAAAGAGGCTTATAACTGGTATCTTGCTATTGCTTTTGCTTCAGCAGTAAGGACTGTGCCACACCTTTATGTCTTTCATTTCCTGTATAACATGGTTGACTGGTGATCTTTGGGTTCTTGCCATCATTTGAGTGGATTAACTAAAGAATTTCATCTTAACCAAGAGATTTGTGTCCTTTTGTATACCAATTAAATACACATTAAGACACCATATCAAGTAATCATGGACTATCCCATACCGTTTATTATCATAATCTTTCAGTGTGTTATGAGAAAGATAAGAGAAGGTGCTTCATCAAACTTACCAAGACTTGTGGTTGACTGAGGAAGCTATGATTGCTCCCCTCAAGCTATAGCTCACTCGTGAGACACTCAGGTAAAATCTGCTGCTTGAAATCTGATGGGAACCCCAGTCTGCTCCATCTAGAATTCAAAGTATAATACTGACCTGTGGTCTTCATAGAGCAGTGGGCAGCAATACAGCGGTAAGTTCTACACGAAACTGAGTATCATCTGTTGACAGCTGAGTCACATGTATCCTGCTGCTGGTTCAGGGCAACTTGCTGCTCCTGAGCCATGCTGCTTCTGCTAGGTATTATAATTAGTTATGTTAAGGACCAAAAGATATGAATACACATCTGGAAGGCTTTGCAGTGAATGCTATATAGCCTTTTATCTATCCTTGGGCGTTCAAGTATGTTGGAAAATCTGGACTAGCAGGCTGTATTGTCTACAAACATTGGTAAAACAAAATGAAACAAACAAAAAGAACCAAAACAAAAACTAAACTAGCACTGAGCTGAGAATGGTGGCACATTGCCCATGCTCCATCTCCACCTTCAATTTAAAAATGACCTCAAGCAGAGCAGCATTCATGCCTTCTTGGCTTTTGACACTGGGAGTAGTCATTTGTAATGACTTCTGGGAAGGATAGTGAGAAACATTGCTTTACTACCAATCCTTTCAGCAGACTCTTTGGATCCCTAAATCTCCACAGCCATTCTCTGGACTAGGATTGCTTCACCGTGGACTCATCCTCATCTTGTCCAGGCACTGTAGCCGTCCTAATTGGAGCTGTCATAAGCTATGCATACACTAGGCAATGAAGCAGGCTGGTATCACCACATTGTACAATGTCCTTTAAGATATACCAGCTCAGATCTTGTAGCAGTAAAACTATGGGAAAGCAGCAGCCTGTTGGTGTAAATAACCTTCTGTAGCATTTGGATCTTTGCATTATGCTCTACTGCACAATGTATCCATAAGCTTTTTGCTTCTTCTCTTCCTTCCTGACTGTCACTGTCTCTCCCAAGGGACTGTTCATCTCCTTAAGAGGTCTTGGGTGGAGATAGCAGAAATTCTTAATAACTGAAGAAAGGAAGGGTTACTAATCCCCTTCTTATACTTTCCCAGTATTTTGTCTTAATTCAAAACAATACTCCCCCTTCCTCCAAAGATAAAAATTACACAAATGTGACTAGTTTCATTTGTGGAATGTCATTTTGTGCAAGAAATTATGTTGCCTGTAGTAAAGTTCTTATCTTCAGTTCTCTCATCTACACAACAGTCAGAAATTTAACTTAGCTTCAATATGTAATTCTTGCTGTCCTCAAGAAAGTAACCTCACAGGTAATCAGGGATGTCTTTTCCATCACTAAAATCTGACCTCACAACAATGACAAAAAAGAAAAAATAAGAAAGAAAAAAGAAAAAAGAGAGAGCATAGAGAAGAGGAGCATAACCTAAATATTGTCTGGAATGAAGTACTTCAAGTAAAATAAGCAACCTGATCTAGTTCAATATGTCCCTTCATTGCAGAGGGGGTTGGACTAGATGACCTTTAAAGGTCCCTTCCAACCCAAACTATTCTATGATTCTGTGAAAATACTAATACAGAGTCAGGTCCACAACAGTCACAGCGAATTTTGGAGACAATGAGACAGTGGGTGAAATCACCCTGCCCTGCCTTATGTATATTAAAATCAGACATTCATGGTTGTGTTGGATATCAATGATCTGGACGAGGGGATTGAGTGCACCCTCAGTAAGTTTGCAGATGACACCAAGTTGGGCGGGAGGGTTGATCTGCTCGAGGGTAGGAAGGCTCTACAGAGGGATCTGGACAGGCTGGATCAATGGGCCGAGGCCAATTGTATGAGGTTCAACAAGGCCAAGTGCCAGGTCCTGCACTTCGGTCTCAACAATCCCATGCAATGCTACAGGCTTGGGGAAGAGGGGCTGGAAAGCTGCCTGGCGGAAAAGGACCTGGGGGTGCTGGTGGACAGCCGGCTGAATATGAGCCAGCAGTGTGCCCAGGCAGCCAAGAAGGCCAACAGCATCCTGGCCTGTATCAGAAACAGTGTGGCCAGCAGGAGCAGGGAAGCGATCGTCCCCTTGTACTCGGCACTGGTGAGGCCGCACCTTGAGTACTGTGTTTGGTTTTGGGCCCCTCACTACAGGAAAGACGTTGAGGCGCTGGAGCGTGTCCAGAGAAGGGCAACGAAGCTGGTGAGGTGCCTGGAGCACAAGTCTGATGAGGAGCAGCTGAGGGAACTGGGGTTGTTTAGCCTGGAGAAAAGGAGGCTGAGGGGAGACCTTATTGCTCTCTACAACTACCTGAAAGGAGGTTGTAGTGATGTGGGGGTCAGTCTCTTCTGCCAAGTAACAAGCGACAGGACGAGAGGAAATGGCCTCAAGTTGCAGCAGGGGAGGTTTAGATTGGGTATTAGGGAAAATTTCTTTACTGAAAGGGTTGTCAGACATTGGAACAGGCTGCCCAGGGAAGTGGTGGAGTCACCATCCCTGGAGGTATTCAAAAAGCATGTAGACAAGGCACTACAGGACATGGTTTAGTGGGCATGGTTGGTGGTTGGACTCGATGATCTTAAAGGTCTTTTCCAACCTAAATGATTCTATGATCTAGTGTTCATACTGTTGATGTAGAGAAAAAAAACACCCGTGGAAAATGAGTCATCTAATCTTAAGATAAG
The DNA here is from genome assembly GCA_013401275.1 of Pandion haliaetus. Taxonomy (NCBI): domain Eukaryota; kingdom Metazoa; phylum Chordata; class Aves; order Accipitriformes; family Pandionidae; genus Pandion; species Pandion haliaetus. The sequence goes on along the minus strand of VYZV01003829.1, from coordinate 2,477 downwards.
TTGTGTATAAGATAGGTCAAGTGAACCTTCATTTGGAGAGGCCAGTTTCTCTTCAGTGATTGCAAGACAGCTGAAGGTGACTGACATTGCAGACATTATACATGATATTAAATTGTCTGAAATCAGGAGACATGAAGTCTAATACCCTATGTTGTAGTTGAAATAATTGGGTTAGTAGTATGTGAAATTTTCACAGCCCAATAAAGAGGCTACTAGCTCTTCTGAGTCCCACCAGTAACAAAGCAAACAGAAGTGAGTTGATTTCTTCCCATCTGTTACATTTTACATTTTATTACCTGGAATCAGGTTCTTCTCACCTCACTACAGCTGACTTTGTCATCCATGCTGCCTTCACAGGTGGTGGAAAGCAATGACCACCATTAGCATGGGTTTCACTTGACCTATCTTAAAAATCTGCTTCAGGCAGATTTAAGTAACTTCATAGTTTGTGTTAATTAGACTGACTAGATGCCCATTGATTCTAAGAACAATTTATGGTGATTAACTCCTGTGTAAATGTCCACATTGTACCTTTCAATCACCAGGCAAATGATGTTCCTAATACATGGAGTAGCTGATTTCACCTTAATTTATCAAGGTCATAGAGGAAACTTATAGAATCCAAAAATGTATATAAAATAGCTGTTATTTTCTTTGGTGCTCCTACTTCTAACCCGTTTTACTTCTCATACAGCTGCTATTACTACTCTTCATTGTAGCAACATGGGAGACAGGTTAAGGTATTGGGGTACACAGAACAGAACAGGACACATTACTTCTCCCAGTAAAACAGACCTTGGTCCTGGGTGCCCAAGACTGTGCTCTTCTTAGGCACCAGTGGTGCATCATTTGCAGAAAGCACTCAGCGTGCCTGAAAAGCAAACTATTTCAACTTAGGTGTTTTCCATGCATTTTGAATGCTCTTATCTGAAGCTTTAGCCATGAAGGAAGGGTGGTTGTGATACTGGGCTTTGTGTTGGAACATAAAGTAAAGAAAACACTCAATTTTTACTAACCCAGAAAAAGAGGAAAAGGATTCTCTCCTCTCCCTCCTAACTGCTACTCAGATTTTAGAAGAAGAAAAGGCTAGCACATTTTTTGGCACAGAAACACTTCCAGATTGCATCTTATTTCTTTGAACTATGCAGGCTAAGATAATGATATAAGGATAATTATATTTCATGCTTCAAACTGAAGTTGATAGGAGAGAAATATCCTTCTGTGTGGAGTTTTACATCATGTTTAAAACATCTGTTATTAGCTGAAGCCAGAAAGACCTATGCATGTATTTAAAGAATACATTTAAAGAATGGACAACGCAACAAGCATTAAAAAAACCCAACCCCTTTTTTCCTTATATTAGCTAATCTGATATTTTAGTTGCATCAACAGTGAAGTTGCCAGTGACATATTCCATGCTGATCATCAGTGTACCAGAAAGGTAATTCACCAGCAGTTTCAAAACATGCATTTTCCAGAGAAAGGCAACAGCAAGACTATCTATTGTCCAAAAAACCCATCAGTAGTCTCCCAAAAGTCCTTACCAAGTGGGGAAAAAAAAAAAAAAAAAGCTTCAAGAAAAGTAGAGAAAGCTTCTTTAGATACAAGCTCACCAAAAAGGAAAGAAAATGCAATGGTTTAAACTCCTACTCTAATAATTTAGTTCTGTGTGAGGAAAAGAGGTTAGGGTTAGAAATTGAGAGGCTGTTTCCTGAGGGCTGCTAAGCTTTGTCACTGAGGGAGACCATGGTGGGGCTGTCTATAGCTAGGCAATGCCTCTCTACAACCCCTGTCACTATTCAGGAAGCTGAGTAATGATGTAGTAGATGCTACTTCAAAATTATTTATTAGGCAGATGGTTGCAGAGTGTCTGGATTGCCCCTTTTTGTTTTTGTACAATCTAAAACCATACTGAGTGAACATAGAGCATGTAATTGAAAAAAATATGAATAAGGAAACTTTTTGGAACTTTGGAAGAAGACTTCTGAGAGCCTTTGTTGCTGGGAATGGAGATGGACCAAGCGCACTCCAATAATGCAATAGTGAGCAGTAAGACTTGGTTGACATTTGCACTTCTGCTGGGACATGAAGCAGCAGGACTTCTGTGTGACAGCTGGCAGGACAAGACTAGTAGTACAACGCTTAGTGAAATAAATGAAAGCCATCTCCTGAAAATGAAGAGAGGTGATGGGTGGAGATCTATTGTGCTGCACCCAAAATATCTGAGATATGAATCCTCCCTCTTTTATCTTGTTTCACCTATAATGCTCTTAGTGCAGGTGCTTTCACGAGGGGGAACTGAAATGGCATTGAAAACCTTATGTTACTGAATGAATTCCTCCGGAAGAAGGAGGAATTCATTTGTTGCCTTCCTTCACTCTCCAGAATAGACTTTGGAAAATTCTGGAGATTTTGTTTTTCTTCTTGTCCATTAAACGTACAGAATGATTGGATAACTTATTATCTTTTTCTTTCCT
>VYZV01003826.1:0-10559 GCA_013401275.1 Pandion haliaetus | reverse complement strand
CTGCGGGATATGTGAAAAGATTTTGGCCGCCCCATATAGGTGAGCTTCTAATCACCTGGCTTCTCCGATGCTGGGACAATGGGGCTAATAGCTTGGAGTTAGAAGGTAGGGAAGCCAAGCAGCTGGGATCGCTTGCCAGGGAAGGTGGCATTGACAAGGCAATTGGAAAAGGGACACAAGCCATCAGCCTCTGGAGGCGACTCCTGTCAAGCGTGAAAGAAAGGTACCCCTTTAAGGAAGATGTTATATGTCAGTCAAGCAAATGGACCACCATGGAGAAGGGTATCCAGTACCTGAGGGAATTAGCCGTGCTAGTGGGTGAGCGGCTGCATGGTGCTTAGTTGCTGGCTGGGGTTAAACCACGACAGGAACTTATGTATGGGAACTTTATGGAAACATAGCTTTCTATATAGTCAGTGAAGATAAAATCTCCACAAGAAAAGTCAGATATTGAATGTATTTTCTCTCTACTAACTTTATAGGAAGCTTAGGGCAACCCTGCTGCTTGTTCTAAGTGTCTTACTTTGATACTTAAATAAGTACCACTGTAGATAATGGCAGATGGGTCAAGGCTAAAAAAAGAGTAAAAAGAGAAGTTTTGGCCACATCAGCTTTTCAGTGAGAGCTGATTTCTGTGCAGGCAAAAAATGCTGTACTTCTTCACTCCTTTTTCTGATCCTTTCCTTTTCTGTATCCTTTGATTAAGGCCTTAATCAGTGAAGGCTCAACAATTTGGGAATTTCAGTTTTATACTTCTGCAAAGTCCAGAGGATTAAGAAAAGGCTGTGAATAGGTATCACTTACGAATAATTGTGACATTCTACTGATTCCTAGATAAAGCTGCCAGCATTGTTGGATGTTTTTAGACAGTCAATCAACATTGTATCATTAATAATGGCAAACAGTAGAACAACTGACAGTAACAGGAAAGAGGTTATGGTTGTTATGATAATCTTACTAATGTGCAAATTTATTAAATAAAAAAAAACGTGATATGTGACTGAGAACAAACACAAGCATTCTATTACCTAGAATAGCCCGGTATAATGCAAACAAATACACATTACATCTTTCTTCACTGCTATGGCCACCTGTGTCCAGGAAAGATTTAGCCCTAGAAAGAGGAGGTAGAAGTTTCTCCATCAACCAGCACCTTAGGAAGGTTTCTAACTTATAACATTTAACATTAAACATGACTTCCCAAGAGCTCTGACACAGAAGATGCTTAGGGAGTATGTTGAATTGGCGTACCCTTTGACAGTCTTAGTTGCCATCACTTCCTCTTCACTTCTAAGTCTGCTTTTGGCTTCTGGAAGATTCCTTAATAAAAAGAAGAAATGAAAGTTGATCAAAGGCACGCATTCAAGGAAAGCTTTTTAAAAGCAGTTAGTCTGTGTGAGCCTGTCCCTGTGTAAGGGACATTAGGCTGAGCTTGAACACTTTTGAAAATGTTATCTCTAGCTTCCTCAGGAACTATGATGTCTTCCTAGTATCCAGTATGGTTATATGCCCAAAGGAAAATACAGGCCACTGCCATGACAGGGTTAATATTCAATCTTGGGTTTTGGAATCTAGATCATGCTATAATAAAAGGGAATAGCTTATGGGAATGGGGATATAAATACAGATAATGTGGTAATGTATTTCCCCACCTTATCAATATTGTGGTCTTCACAAATACAGAAAGTAAAATATTAATTTATGATTTAATTTAAATATCTGCTTTAAACAACAGTCACTTCCAGCCAAGGCAGCATCACAGAAAAATTCCTGTTTTGAGCAATATAAAGCAGCAGAGAAAGGAGAGAAATCAATGACAGAGAGCAAGTACTTTCAAATTAATTGAGAGGGCTAACATACAAAATAGTCACTTATGTATATAAATAGACAAATAATACTACAAGAGGAGAATCAAAATCATGGTACCATAACAGAACATTTTTGGGCTTGGAAGAGATTGATCTGTATGACGTTCTGATATAATCACACATTGTGACAGAGGCTTATAAATGTTAATGACCTCTCATGAGGAAAAAGAAGAAACAAAATGGAGACTAAAAAAAGGTAATTCTGTTTAAATCAAGATCATTAAACTGACATTAAATAAATATAAACACAAATAACACCCATATTTGTTGATATATTCATATAAAGAAGATAAATATTAATATGAATAACTTACTAGGAAATAAATTTACACTTCTGACTCTGTTTTTAAATGAAAGTAGTTTTGTTTTGTTGGGTTTTTTTTCTGCAAGAATGCCAGGTAAGCAGGATCCTCTGAATTTATTCACAGTGACATCATTATTCTCAGCAGAATAGGTTTGACCTAACCAAAGTAATGGATATTATACATGTGTATGAACTTTCAGGTAATTAAGCTCCATTAGAGATTAGGTAAATGCTAAACTCTTGAACTGCTTGGCAGTAATTTTTCACATGAATGGAGACTTAAGATATAGATTCACTGGAGGTTTTATGGGATCATTACCCAACACACTGCTAAAAGTGCATTTCAGCAGTCTCTGTTTCTAGTGTAATCCTCACCCATAGCTATAGAAAAGATGCCAATGGGTGTACAGATATAACCTCTATGGACTTACATTAAATAATCATTGGATAAAATATAAAACCAATACAGAAGCAGGGATGAAAACATCATCTCATTCTACCTAAGAATCGTCCTAGCCATTAGATCAAAAATGTCATAGTTAATCTTGTTGATTCTTTCTTTCTTTCTTGAAAAATGAATCCTTAATTCTGTTATGCAGTGAGGAACAGCTGCGTAAGAGTATGTCCACAAAAAAGAATAACCTGCCAAAAACCTGGTAGAGCACAGGTTTGACTTCTCTTACAGAAAAGAGGAATCTGCAACATCTTAAATAGTTATTGAGTAAAATAGATTTTTTTTTTTTTTGAGGGATGTGATGTGTTTTTTAACAGAATGAGGTAAAACAACAAAAAATTCATGTAGTACAAATTCTGGCCAAATATATCTAACCACTTCCAAGATTAAGATACATAAATTCTTGATAATATGTTTTTATTATATATCTTTCTGGTTTTGGAGTGTCTTGTTGATCAGATTAGGGACATTTCTATTCATGGTACTGATTGCTCAGAGTCCCTTTCCTGCATGTCTTAACCATTTCATAGAATCATGGAATGGTTTGGGTTGGAAGGGACCTTAAAGATCATCTAGTCCAAACCCCCGCCATGGGCAGGGACATCTTCAACTAGATCAGGTTGCTTAAAGCCCCATCCAAACTGACATTGAACAATTCCAGTGATGGGGCACCCACAACTTCTCTGGGCAACATTTTCCAGTGTCTCAGCACCATCATCGTAAAAAAATTTCTTCCTCATGTCCAATTTAAATCTACCCTCTTTCCATTTAAAGCCATTGTCACTTGTCCTGTCATTTCAGGCCCTGGTAAAAAGTTGTTCTTCATCTTTCTTATAAGCCTCCTTTAAAGTATTGGAAGGCTACAAGAAAGTGTCCCCGGTGCCTACTCCAGGCTGAACAACCCCAACCCTCTCAACCTTTCTTCATAGGAGAGGTATTCCAGCCCTCTGATCATTTTTGTGGCCCTCCTCTGGACCTGCTGTAACAGGTCCATGTCTTTCTTGTACTGAGGACCCCAGAGCTGGATGCAGTGCTCCAGGTGGAGTAGCGTGGAGTAGAGGGGCAGAATCACCTCCCTCGACCTGCTGGTCACACTTCTTTTTATGCAGCCCAGGATGCAATTGGCTTTCTGGGCTGCAAGTGCGTATTGCCACACATTGTACACAGAATGTGATTGCAAGGCTTTTGGATTCTGCAATAGGAGTCGGGTACTTAAAAAATAGTTACTTTGGTACTGAATGTTGAAATATTTAGGAGAAATATGTGTATACATCTAAACAGTAGCTCTACTTGAGTGATGTAGTTGAGGAGTAATATGCATAAAAGTGGGCTGTATGAGGATCAGCATACTGAATTGCTAACAATGAATGAATGGAAACACTGAGATTAGGAATAACCTGAAAATATCTTTTTGCTGTCAAGATTAAGGTTATATCTACGTTAGCAAGATATTTTTCACAGAAATTCCTATTCTTCAGTAGGAATTGATCAGTAAATCAAAACCATTTTTATGAAGCCTCTACATCTACAATCTGTTAGCTGGTTGGTTGTTTTTCCTTTGGAATAGATTTGGTTGATCTCTTGGACTGAATATCATGCATGTTGTTCAAAAGTATATGGAAGATCAAGCATTTCTGCATCAGGTATTGGAGGGCATTTGACAAGCACCTGGAACAAAATTTGCAATTAAGTTTTTTCTCTAGGAAGGTGATTTTTTTCTGGGCAAAAAAAAAAAAAGAAAGCAAAAGATAATAGTTCACTTTCATCAAACCTCATTAAAACTGCTTCAAAAAACCAACCAATGAGTGCCATGGGATGATCAGGGGAATTTCTTCAAAAACATATTTCTTTTCCAAAGTACATTTTAATGTAGATGTGGCCTAAAGTAACTTAGCTCAGAGTAAACCTTTATGCAACAAAGGCAAGTGTTCAAAATTGTTATGAACTAATGTTGATGTGGGACTGGAATTCATGATTACTTTTGTGACTCTGTCCCTAAGAACTATTTAAGCAATTAAAGATTCAAGTAATAAAGGTGACAAATTCTAGGCATGATTTCTGCATCCACTGATAAACCTGCTTTTGGCTTTCATATGACAAGATCAAGCTCAAAAATATGCTATGTCTGATAATGAAAACAGATTATCTGGCTACTAACCACTGCTGTGTTTTCTATGTGCAGAAATGATTCATTAAGTCAGTTACAGTGTTTGGAAAACTTGCTGTGTAAGATCACAAGAAGAATATCTTAATTTACAAGCAAAATATACTAATTGTTGACAAAAAGGAGATATTAAATCAAATGTTAGACAAATTATGTTTGTATGTTCAGTGACCTACAAGGGTGTAGGATATCATAGGTTAATATAATAATTGATTGATACTTATGTAATGAAGGATGTGAGGTTTTGTTTCATCAGAGTTCTCTTATTTTTTAATGTTAATAAATGCATTTAAAAGTTTGAAAATTATGAAATAGAAGAATTTTAATTGTCCCTGCAGCAGAATTTTGACAAGAATGCTATAGAATATTTCACTTACATCTCTAAAATATTCCATAGTAACTAAGGCTGTGGGTATGCATTATTTAAGTGTTCTTTCTTTACTTGAAAATTGTAAATGGAGAAAAATGGTAATATTTTGTCTTGTCCCCAAGAAAGTGTTTATCTCAATATATAATGATTTGATACTATACATATGCCAAGTACTGTTTTAATCTGAATTCACTTTCAGTTTCTAATTAGACATCTGTTGAAGTCCATAACAGGAAATCTAATAGAGTTGTGTTGTAATTTGTCAAAGTGATTAATGATTCACAGTGTTAAAGTGTTCATAAACGGAGATCTTATGTGATTCATTATATAAGTTGAAATTAAGATCTTTTACTTTTAGGAAGAATGTTTCAAACTTGTATTATTACCAGAAATTATAACAGCAAAATACCCCAAAAAAGAAAAGATCAAATGGCAAAGCTATTTTTTTTGCCATCATTCCCTAATTGGAATACTTATGCTCAGAGTAACTGCCAAAACTAATGAAAAGCATATTTTGTCTCTCTCTCTCTAGCTTTTTGACATTCCAAGATTTTAATGAAAATATGCGTAGAACTCTTAACTTTACATTTTCCAAGTTGATGGGAAAATTTGTGAAATAACATTCTTTTTTTTTTGGCATTATTGAATGAGTTACACAAAAAATTCTTTGGTATTGAACTCATTCATTCTGAGGATTGCAAGTGCAGGATACATATTATTTCCTATAGTCCTTTACAGCTCTTCAGAAAGTCAGCAGAAAGTCAATATGACAATTAAGTATCACAGCTGAGTTAAGCAAGTTTCTTTATTGCACTCAAGTTTAAAGTATTTTTCAGTGTTTGGTAAATCTGTGTCTTATTTTGCTTTGGGTTTGATTTTTTAAAAAACATTCCAGACAATAAGAACAGAACATGTCCTTTGCCAAAATAAATAAGCAAGTAAACAAGTAAGTAAATAAATCTTTTATGTCAGAGAAGTTATCATGGTCATTGTGAGCCCAGTGACTAAACAATAATTTATTGGATGAAAAAAATGATGGTAATCTGTTAAGTCACTCGTGTTCTGTCATGTGAAATTCCCTTCACACATCTTAGAAGGCAGAAGGTACACAAGGTTTTCTCCTGCTGCTCTAGAAAAAATGTGCTTTACCAACAGTGTGTAGCTTGTATGTGGCAATACCTTCTCTTACTCACCAAGCTGATGGATGGTACAAAGTACTACAACTCTGCCCACAGTTCTTGTGCACCTTCAAAGCTTTTTTAAGATGCAGCAACCTTCAGAACTTGCAGTATTGTGTCTTTTTTGATAATGGGAATTGTTCCCTATTAGCAAAAGAACAGAACAATTCACAACTGTTTCCAATTGTGAAAGTACATGGTGAATCAGAGAGAACACAGTGTACAATGTCAAAATTCCATCAGGTTTGCTGGAGCAAGCTCAGTGGTGTTCAGCATGAGATCAACAAGTTCCATTTCATATTGATTGTGCTCCGGAAGGTGTCTTATTTACAGTAGTTTATAAAAATGTATGGCCTTTTAAAGGGTCGTATATGCTTTCCAACATACTTCACTTAAAATAAACTAGAAAACATGACATTTAGAGGTTACAGATAATTTTTTTTAATGGAAAGAAAAAAAAAAGTTAATCCAATGGTAAAAGAAAAAAAAAATCTTGTACTTTATTAACACCAAGGAACATCTGAAATTCCCTATCTGCCTGCAAAACCATAAAGAATTATTTGAAAGCAGTATATGAAAATTGCAGTACTTCAACAGATATTAATAAATATAAATATATGCAATATTGGAAAAAATGCTATATAATGCCTTAAAAGTCACTCCAGAAATAACAATATATTTGAGCGCTTAAATACATGGAAATTTCTTTTTGGAAACAGACATAGAAAAACATCCTACTTGGTAGAATATTTCAAACTTTAATTTATTGCCAAAAAAAATCCAAACTTTAATTGTTATTTTTAAGTATTTAAACCCAGGATCTGATACTAGTGTGAACATCTGTTATCTCCCACTAAGTTATATGATTAGCTTGAAACAGATGTTGAGACATTTTCTTTACTATTACAAATTACTGGAAACTTAGTATAGCTGTAGGCACAGAAATGTGAATTCTTTTATTCACAGCAAATGTCTGAGTTAAACCACAATTTTTTCTACTCAATTATCAAAACCATGTATTTTAAAACATTTTAAGAATTAAAAAAAAAAAAAAGACAAACAAAAACTAGCACTTACAAATCAAAGCAAAACTGAAGTGGATAGTTGGAACTCTTCTGAGAAAACAAAAGACAGACATTCCTGCACTTTGAACATTGTGAATAGAGTTCTGTAGTTGAACGAGTAGAAACTAACCTGCACACTTCAGTGTACTTAATTTATCCACAATGCTTTCTGATATAACTGGACTCTGACAGCAGTATTAATATATTGCTTTTCTTTTTGTACAATATATGCTTCTCACATACTGTGTTACAGGTGGTTATGTACTTACAGAGTTAAACTTGTGTAACACCTCAGAAGTACTTAAGTGAAACCAAACAACTTAAAATAAAAGATTTAATTGCATGAATGGATTTGTTCACTGACAAATCTCATGTTAACCATGGCCAAGTCATCCCACTGAAGATTTATACCTGAAAAGGGAATGTAAAAGTTAATTTGGATGTACTAGACTACCTGAGACTGTTACTCCCTGGATAAATTCAGGATGCATTGCCAAGAGTCTCTGGAATGCAACTACACTAAGCTGAAAGGGCAAAACTAGACTGACTGCATGATGTGTGACATCAGGGGAAAGTAGTCCCCCTTTGAACGTCATACATAGTACTCGACCCCTTTTGAACAATCTGGAAATTTTTAGAAAACTACAGGAAAGTGAAAAAGGCCTAAGACTTATGGATCATGTCCTCAAAGCATATTTACCATATTTATTTAGAAACAGAGCAAATCAGAGTTGAATCTACTGCAGGTAGGCCATGCTGAAGTACTAGCAATTTGCTATATCTTGTTCTTTTACAAAGAGAGCTGTGCCTGCTGCACCTGTGTCTGGACTGTCAAATTTTAATCTGAGGGGCTGATAGTCACCAGCCACTGCTGTATTTTCTGCAGAAATTCCTTATGAGGTCAAGCACACTGCCTTTCCATCAGGGATAGCTGATGTCCAAATGTCGTTAGGACTATTAAAAATGTGTGGTTCTTCTTTGAGCAAATACACTTGCAGATCTGCCTGTGGTTCTTGAATCTAGTATTCATTCTCTGTAACATTAGTCAAATTATGTTATGTCTCTTTCCTTCAGCAAGTTAGGATAATCCTACTTTCTTTTTCCATGTGAAGAGCATAAGACGTTCAAGTAAGGGATGGTCTTCTGATCTTTATGTAGTGATCTGTTAGATTGTACTGAGATAAAAATTATTAACAACTACTTTAAAAACTGTCATAATAAATTACTTTTCGTGTGTTAGAAAGACCTGGACTTGAGGATGGAAGGATACAGCATAACTTAAGTTATACTTATGTAAGTGTAGTTATATAGCATAAACTATAACTTAAGATATAGTTTACCCTATAAACTATATCAAGATCAACTGTGCATTCATTCCTGGATCAAATAGACTAATATTGACTCCTTATGTCCAGCTCTTGCATCCTGTGAAGCTGTCTGGTGACTTATCATTTGGGATAAGTCTGGCATGATGTCTGCTCTACAGTTCTTTGACCCCCACACACCTCTTTAGATCCCAGTAGCCACTGTGCTAAATAATTTTTCATTCTGCAAGAAGAAATTTGAGAAAAACAGAGAGGTCTCAGGTTTGTAGCCAGGGAAAGGAACCCTGAGCTGAGGTGTGAACCTTCAGCATGATGTCACTAAATACCATGGTGGAGACAGGTCTGTTAAACAAAAATGGGCCTTGATATAATTTTGCTTTGCCTGTGTGTTGTGGTTTCAGCTCAGTCGGTAACAAAGCACCACGAAGCCGCTCACTCACTCCCCACCCCCGTACCTGGACACATTGGGATGAGGAGAAAATACAAAGGCAGGCTCATGGGTCGAGACAAGGACTGGGAGGGATCACTCCCCACTTATGGTCACGGGCAAAAGACAGCCTCAACTTGGGGAAGAAACAAAATCAATTTAATTTACTACAAATCAAATAAAAAACAAAACACAAGGGTATTAGGAAGGGAAACCAAACATCAGAACACCTCCCCCCACCCCTCCCGCCTTCCCGGCTCAGCTGCATTCCTGGTTCTTTCTCCCTCCTCCCCCCAGAGGCACAGGGGAACAGGGAATTGGGGTTGAGTCAGCTCGCCACACCTTGTCTTTGCCGTTCNGTTCCTTTCCGCGGGCTTCAGTTCCTCACAAACTTCCCTGGCGCGGGTCCTTTCTGCAGGCTGCTCTCCAGTCTCACACTGCTCTAGCGCAGTTTTTACCATGGAGTTACGGCCATCTTCGGGAGCCTCCACTCTACCTTTCACCTCCATGGGCTGCAGGGTGACAGCCTGCCATCTCACCACGGGCTGCAGGGCCATCAGCCTCCTCAGGCGCCCCTCCTCCCCCTCCTTCTTCACTGACTCCAGTATCGGCAGAGGTGTTCCTGTCATGTTTCCCCGACCCCCACGCTGCCGGTTCCCCTTCTTAAACATGTTCTCCCAGAGGCGCTACCACCGTCACTCCCCTCCCAGAGGCCGGTCTGACATTTTGGAGCCGGGGAAGCTTCCAGCAGCTTCTTAAAGGAGCCATCTCTGCAGCCCCCCTCCCGTGCCACCAAAGAAAACCACGCCACACAAACCCATAACACTGTGCAAATATAATTTGGCATAATTTTTGGTATGACAGAGAGTAACCAAATCACTGATCTAACGTAGCTATAAGCCCTTAGAATAACTATAAACCACAATGGAATAGTTGAAGCAACAAAATTTTGTTTTAACACAATAAATACATAGGAAACAGAATAAAACATAGGAAATGAAATAACAGTGCAGTTAAGAAAGCTGCAGAACAAGCACAAAAGGCAAGATTATATGCAAGTCTGTTTTGGGGAACTAACTCTTCCAGAGAACAGCTTCAGAACAAGGACACAATAACCAGAGGAAACAGTAACTGAATTTGGGAAGTGACCTAGCAGAAGCAATTAATTATCAGTCTGGAAATCTGAGGTTCTAAGGGACAGAAAGGCACAGGCCATAGTGTCTGAAAGGGATAAGAGACAACGCAAAAGATTACCCAAGCAAAATCAGTAGAGCACTGAAGACCGCAATGGCTAAGAATCAACTACTGCAAAGCATCTTTTCCAGGGAACCTTGACAGACGAGGCAGGATGCCCCTGTGTTATGGGTTTGTGTGGCGTGGATTTTTTCGGTAGTGGGGGAAGGGG
>VYZV01003823.1:11661-26932 GCA_013401275.1 Pandion haliaetus | reverse complement strand
GTTTTTGTAGTTGTACATGCAATACTGCTCTCTATCTCAAAAAGGCTATCCTGGAGTTAGAATAAGCACAAAGAGGGGAACTGACATGATGAAGGGCATCTCCCCTCCTCAAACAGAAAAATAAAAACAACAGCATACCCTTCAGTTTTCAGAGAAGAAGAATGAGGCGAGATCATGGTTTCAAATTTATTAATGGAATGGGTAAGGTGGACAAGGAACTGTTAGTCACTTAATTCTCTGACCCTAGAATTATGGAACACCCATTGAGACAACCAGGAGATCAATTTAAAACAGGTGAAAGANATCAATTTAAAACAGGTGAAAGAATGTATTTCTTTTCACAGTGGGCAGAAATTTTCTGGAATCTCTACAGGAGATTGTGGAGGTAGATTGTATCAGCTGCTTCAAAAAGGGATTAGGCAAATTCATAAATGATAGGCTTGCAAACTAGATGCTGAGGTGAACAGTCAGGATCACTAATCCTATGACTGTGAAGCAGCATGAGGAAAACGAGTTTCAGATATTGGCCAGATTTGTATGCCTTCCCTAAATATCTCTTACTGTCACTGAACTTGGTAGACCATTTGATCTGATCCAGAAGAGCATTTCTTATGTTACTACACTATTTTAACAAGCCTTATTCTTTGTCATGCTAAAAGGATCAATTTCAGCATCTGCTTAAATACTTTTCTGACATTTATCCCCAAAACAAGCATCACTAGTTAAAACTAAGGACATTAACAATCAGCTGGGAATCAGAAACATTTCTAACTCATGCAATGATTTGTTAAGTGAATTCATGATGAATATTTAGAGAGAAATATTCCAGTACAGGCACTTGGCATTCAAGTCTTCCTATGAACAATCCAGGGAAAAGACAGTAAGAAACACGGCTATATTTTATTCATTATTGAACCATTCACTTCTGTAATTCATACTGTTTAGTAGATTCCACACATTTAAGAGTTGAAATAACATCCATGGATGCATTTCTTTGTACAGGGTACAGTAAGGGGCAAACCATAGATCCAAAGACAGAGAAAGCACTAATGTGGGCATATTAAAATATTTTTCTTCATTTAAAAGCCAACAAAAAAGAAATTAAAACAACAAATATACTAGATTGCACATTAGAAAATACTACAAATTGCTAGACATGTCAAGATGATCCTTCTTCCTCCCGTGTTATAGATATCTTTAGTAGATTTACTATTTATATGTTAAATACAAATGTAAACTGAAAAATAAGAGCATCATCTTATTGTTACTTTCATGAATACTGATTAAGTAAGATAAAAAAAAAACCCAAACACCTGAGAATCTTCTTCCAAATAAATCCCTCTCCTTCACCACATCTAGTCTCCCATTCTTTGGAAGACATTTGCAGAGAATAAGTCTCTTCCTCTGAAGGTTTCAAGCAGAGTCCTTGTCACCACCCTGTATTTTCAGAAGCATTGATCTCTCTAGCACATGCTGATTTGCTTTCCATTTCTCTAATTACTTGCTCTCCCTCTATCTGTGCCTTTACTCCAGAATCTTAGTTTATCCCAAGTTTTCCCTCCATAGCTGTTACCTACCACATAGAGTCACTACAGAGCTGGAGAAAGATGCAAATGAGTCTTTGCACCAGCTGCCTCTTATCAGCTCAGCCAAAGTAAGGCTGAATGCCAGGAAAACAAGAAACAGGAGGCAGGCAGGATAAAGGACTGGAAGTATGGGCAGAATACTAAATATCTGCAGCCAAGAATCAAAGAGAAACTACTACTGCCCACACTACCCTCATTTTTCTTATCCCATTTTCTCATAGCAACTTGTATTTTTTTTAATTCCTATCCAAAGAAAGGTGATAAGCCAAGAATTGATGCTGCTTTTTAAGACTGCAGGACCCAAGTGATCCATTTTTTTTTCCTTTTTTTTTTTTCCTGTTCTTTCCTTCTACTACCCATAGCTCAGGAAAGAAAATATTAGAATTTGTGCTTAAAGGCAAAAAGAGGAGCAAAGCTAACAGCCCACAGTTTAAGGACAGTAGTTCAAGACACTTTGTCTCAAAGCAGTGATATAGACATCCCTCCACCTTTTTGCTGCCTCTTCAGTGTAATAGTGTATAAATTGAAAAGAGCATGGACACAATCTGCTCTTAATTTTGAACAAACTGAACTCAGGTTGAATTAAAATTTCAATGAAACTCATTTTCTCTAGCTCCTAAGCTCAGAGTCCGTAATTCAGGGAAAAAGAGCTCCTACAAGCTTAGATTCTTTCTGCTGTTCATAGGAGCAATGATCCATAACATACGATTACATTGCAAGGATCCCTTCTTGGAGATAACAATTCCATTTCATCAGAAATTTTATTGTATGATCTTTCTCTAAGTCTCTTCTCTTTCCCTACATGGAACTCCTAACACTGACAGTGGGTCACACCACTCGCAGCATTACGCTGTTCACACAAAACCCAATGGAGAAGACAAGACTTCAGCTGCAGTCTGGTATCTATATGTGCCAGGCTCATACCCAGGCCTGCTATAGGAGATACACGGAATACGCATTTATGTAAATAGCAGCAGAAGTTATTAAAAGTGGGTTTGTGTATTTGTGAGAACATATTTCAAAGCATAACTCACCTATTATTTTATCTTTTCCTTTACAAAACAGAATTTAAATAAACAAGGGTATATCAACAAATTTTATTCAACAGTATACTGGACAACAATAAATGTGTGTCTATTATGCAAAATGAAATACAATCCAAATCAATGTCGAAAGCAATGCAAGAGGTGCTTCTGAACAGATTCATGTCAATAGAGTTCTGGTGCCTGTGTCCATCCCCAGCTGTTAGAAGAGCAGGATTGTCCTGTCTCACACACCCATGCAAAGTTTCTTCATGGCTGGCTGTGGCATGCTCTAAAGAAAATATAAGGCAAAGACGTGTGACCAGGTGTACACAATAGGAAAGATTCACAGTGTCAGAGTAATAACAATTATGCCTTGACAAATCCTTGTTAATTTAAGGTGCACTACCTCCTAGTCAGCTGCATTTCAGAAGAAAATTGGAAATGCGTTGGATGTTTCCCAAGGCGGACAAAAGATCGAGTTCAGTTCTGCCTAGTTGATATGCAGAAATTCACAGCAGTGCTGATGGGGATAAATGCTCTGCCTGGAAAATGGCAGACCACGGAGAGCTGTATTTGTCATTAAAATTACCCAACAGATCATTCATTTAATGCGAAGTATGCCCACCTACTTCTAAACATCAACAACACATTTGATCAAAGCCAGAAATGTAGTGGCTGTTTTCATGGCAATGTTTCCTTTGCCACGCAGAGGCAACACTGAGTACTATAAACACAAGTAAACATATGCTTTGCAGAGGTTCATTGTCAGTAATTTAAAGTATAGCACCTAGAAATCTAGAAAACCAGAGAAAAATGATGGATGTTATATAACTTTTAAAACTATTTTCTGAAAGAGTAGTTTTCATTCTCTTCCAAAATAATTAACATATTTTATATGTCTTTACATAGTTCTTTATTAAATTAAAAACACAGTGTGTGTGACAATTTAATCGAGTGACTAAAATTTTTTCCCTACTTGGTAATGATTCATCATCAGGATCTAATAGAGCACAACTTTCATCTCTCCCAGGAGAGTGCTCACTCTTTGCGCTTGTAGTTATCAGTATACTGAACTTCTCAATTATGGAAGCGTGCAGGATGTGGCAGTTAGGAATAAAAGGATTTGTGACATATGGAGTTAATATGTCACTTTCATAAGATGTAAAAAGCTTCAAGAAGAGTAAAATTAGGGCAAAGGAACACGTGTGTCCCCTGCTTCCAGGGGCACAAAATTTTCATAAAACCTCTGCCTTCACTTTCCAAATAATAAAATACTAAAAATGAGACTTTGTGATACATCACAGAATTCTTACACTGATGGCTTTCAGTTATTTCTGAGGCTCTCTGATCATGAAATATTATGGACAGGGGCATACTACTTATAGTCTGTTTTGGTGGGCAGTTGCTGTGTTTGGAAATTCAACAACACTTTTGTACTGTTTCCACTTTAAGATGGCCCTCTTACCGACAGCATCAGTCCTGGTATTATCTTTCTGTTCCTGGCACATACCTGACACCCAGCTTGTGAACCTGCCTGCCTCGTTTGTCAGCAGTTCCTGTAATGGGAAAATATTCACTGAAGTAGGTGACTGGGCTTTCTGAGTTTTCAAACCTCTATGTCCCTCTTATCCAGTGTAAGTGTAATGGAATAGGACTCCTTAGCTTCAAAAAACAGCTTGAAAGTATCACTGGAGTGTAACCTGCCCATCTGCAGGCAGCCTACAACAACTCTAACATGGGAGATTGCTCTGGCACCGCAGTGCAGTGCTGGGAACAAGCACCGTTCTGGTGGCTCTGGCATTACAGTGACAGAAGTGACCATCTGGCAGTAACTGAAGTGCGGCAAGTCTGGCCATACAACCAAACTCATCAAGGGTGTCTACATTAATGAGTGGTCTAGAGCAAAGACAGAAGGCGCTGGGTTTTATTTACTATGAAAGACTATGGCCTCAGGACCATTATCTTTGCAGGGAAGCTTGTTCCAGCTGCCAGTTCAAAGCATGCTCTCAGCATGCATAAAGAGCTGGTTACTGGGAGACCATGCAACCACACTGCAAGCAGGGTGCTCCAGATTGCACCCCTGTGTGCGACTTCAGCCTTGGTCCCTGCAGGAAAGAAACTGCTTTGAGCAATCAGTGATCTCCTAGGTGGCATACTGCGAGGCGCTGGCTACAGACGCTGGCAAATTCACACGAAGTAGAACCCCTCCAGGGCACTAACCCGGTAACATAGATGCACTTGTCATGGACTTAGTATTCGCCTCCTACTGCCTGTGACAGAAATATCCTGTGGGATAAAGAAAGATCATGGAAAATGGAGTTGTCTTTGTTACTGGAAAACCCAAGAAGCCACTGCAACTTCACCACCCTCAGTTAGGACCAGAGCTTTGGCACAGGACTTGGGTCACTGATGAACACCGTGCAACCTTCAGTACACTTCTGAAGAGATGTGAGTGGAAGACCCCTGTATCCCGACCAAAGTCCTGGCAGATTCAGGACTAAAGTAAAGGTAGAACTGGTTTGTACGAAAGTTAAAGATAGGGGTTTCCCCCACGAATATTTTAATTCTGTGCAGAAGACAAAGAGAGGGAAGAGTAGATGTTGAACTTGGTTACAAAGTTATTGAAAGCAAAAAATTAATCCTCTAAATATGAAAACTGATAGGAAACTAGAAGCATAATTAAACATATTCTGCCTTTATATGTAGGTGCACAATATCTATTCGTTTCAATACAATGGGAGTTAAATATCACTAGGGGAGTTCTATGCTCTAACCATCAGAATATTCTTAGCTTTTAAAAACACGTTCCCCCCAATAGAGTGTATTTAAATACCTTTGTAGTGTATAGCACAGTATATTATTACAAATTTCTTGCAAGAAATAAATAAAGTAGTCTGGAAAATGAAAGAAAAAAGGTAATTTTCAGTCTATTTTATAAAACAAAGAAACAGGAAACTAGTGCAAACTAGTCATATAATCTTGGAAAATTCTTACCTTCTCCATTTAGAATTAAAATTTTTGCTTCTACCTGTTTCTTGCTGATACAAAGAAATCAGTCTGACAGTACTGTAATTTTAAGGACATTGTTCAATGTGGCAATTTTCCCCTTGTCACATCCCAGTTTCTCAGGACGATGACTTAGGTTTGCTGATTCCCACGTCAGGATTAAGATGAAATGACACCAGGGATTCTTTAACGCACAAAACTCAAATTTTATTTGCTCACAACAGGAATTGGCACACTCACCACCAAAAGTGGTATCCTCACAACACAAATTGTCATGAAACCATGTCAGTAAACTGTGTAACATGTGCTAACCATGCATGACCAAACACGTACTACAGGCCTTGCCTATTTGGGAATCAGTTCAGGGAACACAATAAGAAGAGCCCCCACATTGAGTCACAAGGTTCAGAGTGGACCCCTTCGCTTTCTAGACTCCTTCTCAGAGAGGAGCCTAGGGGTGGCTGAATCCACTCCTAGTCCCAGACTTGGTCAATGGTTTATGACTCAAGGGATGAGGTGGAGGGTTTATGGAAGAGGAAAAGGGAAAGAGAGAGAGAAGAGAATGATTTCACTGGTCCTGGGTCCAGCGTTGGTTCATTCAGCTGAGGGATGCAGTCAGACAAGGGGTCTGGTTCCGGTGGGCTTGTGCACATGGGGCTTCAGTGTGTGTCCTTTTATCATCCTTGCCCCTCCTGCAGGTGGGCACTCAAACTCCTTAGGCTAATTAGGCAGCCTTTGGGCCATGGGCTTGGGGGGTCGTTTGGGGAGTAGCTTCCCCTCCCCTGCAGAAGTGATCTTTTGCCATACCTGGTGAGCTGCCCTGTTCAGCACATCAGAACAGCACAACAGAACAGGGAGCTGCGCACCCTCCAGCACACCCTCCCCCTCCTGTTGCTGATGGGCGCTGATGGGCTTCTTTTCACCTATGGTTCCTTGCTAGGCAGAGTTCATTGTTACGCAGAGTTAGTCCTTAAGCAGAACTTGCCCCACCACAATGTTTTGAGACATTAACTCCCACAGTCTCTCACACCCCTAATAGTAAAAATAAGAAGATAACTTTGCAACCATATCCACTGAAGGTATTTATTACATTCACTATATTCAAACTGAGAATTAATTATGATTATATTTTTGGGAAGATCATTTCTCCTGATTCAAATTTCTAATTTCCAAACAGAAATGACTTTTGAAATGAGCTTTCAGAGGACCTTTTGGTTACTAGTATATAAGATGAAGCTCTGATATTTACAAAAATATTTGCATCGTAGAGATCATGTAAGCACTGACAGCAAAATATTTGACTTAGTATTCATTCATACAACAGCTTTTTTAATGGTACCTTATGAATATCAAATGGAAACTTTAATAATTTGTTTTCTTAAATACCAATTCTACAAATTGTTTATCTTCCTAAATTAAAACACAAAAGCCAACACACTGAAACACCTTTAGATCCTTCAATGTCTGTTAGGGAACTTATGTATCAGGACTGATTAATTTCTCACAGCTTATAGTTACACTTATCTAGCTATTCCCATCATGCTTTCTCTACATTACCTTCTTTAATGGTTTTGGAATAAAATATGCTATAACATTACCATAAACATTGCCTTGACAACAGCTGTTGTCCATTTCTCAGGCTCCTTCTCAATATTTTATGGCATTTTAAATAAATGAAAATTCATTGGTGTCTTTAACAACCTTGCCATTGACTCTCATGATTAAAAAAAATAACAAAACCAACAAAAACCAGAAGTATAAAGGAAAAACAAAATAAAACTCATTGTAGCTGAATTTCAAAGAGCCATCCATAGACTCTCTGCAACAGTTTCTGCATAGCTATCAATCCTTTCTTTTATTTGACATGTAACTTGACTAGAAGAGGTTTGCAGATGCAAATGTTTGATACCAGTAACACAGCAGTGTTTTTTCTATTACTGACTGCTTTGCTTTTTGATTCTATTCAAGCTTGAAAGAAACTTGAATTTAAATCAAAGGGATATGTATTTTACTAAAATTAACAATAACTAGTTATTAGTTAAGAGGAAAAAAATTACAAAGGTAGGATTTAAAGTCAATTCTTTGTTTAGAGAGATAATACTCAGATTAATCTCTGCCTGTAATTATCCCAATAATAATAATCATGCTGATCAAAAATATATAATAAAAACAACTGGCTAGAAAAGTATGCTTTTATCCAAAACTCTTGCTTTTCTTGAATCTTCCTTTCATTATCAAAGTACATCCTGATTTGCACCAACCACTCATGCGTATGGATTCTGCAAATGACCTGGCAAACAGAAACCTAACCCTGACAGCTTGAAGAGAGCACATGACAACACCACTATTTCTAAATTTGAATCCTAAGCCAGATACTTGAAAAGTGCTTTGTAATTTTGCGATATTTTAAACACGGATCTATTTTTCTCAACTTTTTAGCCACACACTTCAGAAGAAGGAAAAAAGTCAACCTTAGAATGTTTCTGTTAGACATACACAAAAGCCATTTTTACTTTCACTTAGATTAAAGCATGTATGCAGCAGTCTCTCTCTCATGAGACCACTCTTGTGAAATGTGGGAGAAAGGCAAGCTTTGCTGTCTTTTTTTTTTTCAAACTAATACTGATACACTAATACAGTCAGAAATTGTTTTAATAATATATTAAACCTGAACCACTTGTTCCTCCTGGAGGCCTTTTTCCTTAAACTAATAATTACTGTAATGATACGATGTTAGCATGCTTAGAACTGGCAAGGAAACAATTGTGTTTCATATAAAAAAATCCTTGTTCCTGAAAGCTGAATATTCTATTAATTAATGGGAAAAAATATGAAAAAAATACAGTAGTATTTGTAAACTATGTAGTGTCAGAAGTAAATAGAGGTTTGGGTAGCCAATAGTCCTACAGTCAGAGTTCTCACTCCAGATAAAACATATGCTGCCTTACGTCTCTGTTGTTCATAATTCAGAAGAGAAACAAGGATGTGGGGTTTCTACCTCAAGACCTTCACCATTTTGTATCATCTGTGATTGTTTTGTTTTCTCTGTTTGGAAAAGAAACAATTCCATCCTGACATGGGTATTCCTCCAATTATGCTTCACTCTAAGATGGACATTTTAAGTTAAAAGATTTAATTGGAAATGTGTCAGCTGGTGTGAACACCATCTAGAGGGGCAATAACTGTTTCTAAGCTCCATTTTGTGAACAAAAACAGATGATACATAGTTTAGAAACGCATTGCATGGAACTTACTAAGATGACGAATGAACAAGGGATACAGCTGCATTCACTAACAATTCTGTTACTCTAACATTAGATTAAGACACTGTTGGAAGGCTGTAGCCTGTGTGTTTCATTTCTCCATTATTGTGGGCTGTTATTTCAGCACGTAGCAGAAGTGATCTGCATCTTCTGCCTCTACAGGTTTACAGTTTTGTGCTACTTTTGGTGTTTTGCTGCTCTGTTCATTTTTTTTTTCTTGTTTCCTATGATAATTTACAAAAGAATGGTGGAGACCATTGTCAATTTCTGGATTTTATGCATGAGCTTGTAAGCAGCAGACATAATTAGAAAAATGAGTAAAATACATCACAAACCATGTTCTCAAATTTTGTTATTTTGACAACTGAATTTCAATTTCAATAACTTGTGGAGCTCCATAACATGGTCTACTATGTTTGAACGCTACAAGATTTCATATGATTACTTTATATGTCCTTTACTCTTTGCAAGGAAGTGAGAAAGCAAAAACCTGTTTGGCATAAAGTTAATTTATGTTCATTTGGTCCAACAGTTGTAGCAGCAGGACTGGGCAGCACCACAAAAACTGCTCACTTGCTCATCTACTCAGGAAACAGAAATAATACAATGTGACATCTCTGAGCTTGAAAGGTGGCTGCTGAATATCAAACATGTGCTAAGAACTACTGACAATTCTGAAAATAAGAAAGTTTAAAAGATTCAATACAATTTTCTGATAACACGTTCAAGTAAATCTCTGCCTACTCATTCTACAAATAGTGGAATGAGATGAAAGGTCTCATTCCCTAACGACAACAGCTTGTGTCTACTCGTGATGCCTCTCTTTGGTCCTGCTGAGATCGAGCTAGTTTCAGAGTCTTGTAATATAGTTAAGTGACTATGGACAAAAATATTTGGAGAAGCTATCATACTGCTGGCCCCAAATGTTCCCTATTACACCATACAGACAAGTACCCCTGCCTACTAGTGACCCCTGAAATTCTCAGTGGGAAGCTTCTTTCTTAATTATCCTTTAGCCTAAGGAATCAACCTATTGTTTCAGGTGTTTATCTGTATAAAACTTCTACACCTGCAAAGAAAATGTTGCCAAAAGATTTCTAACTGTACAGTTTCAATTTTCTCTCTCCAAGTCAGCAGCTTTTGTGGTTTGCTTAAAAAAAAAAGTCAGCAATACATAAATTTCTTTTTTTCGTAAAACAGTATTTTCTGTTCCTAATCAAGCTGAGCCCTTCAAAGTATTTTCTCACTTGATCTCTGAAAATAGTTTCTAAGTCTTTACCCACAACTGATGTTCAACATAACATACAGAAATAGCCTAGTGCTCACGTAAGCCTTATCTTCAGTTAATTCTGTACACTGGTCATTTTTGAATCTTCAGGACTCGTTCCTATCAGTGAATACCTGCAAGAATTCCTTTTAAAACTTTTCCAGTGTTTCTTTTCATGTGTATTTCTGTTCAAAATTGGTTTTAAGGAATACAACATTTTATTATGGATTCACTCCATGGTCAATTAGCAATTTTCCCAGCCTATAAAAAATAACACAGGGAACTTGAGCCCACACTATTTATAACCTGGGTAACTACCCTCACTCTTTCAATACTTTATGGTATATATACTTTATTATCCCTCTTCATTCTATTATTTTTTTTCTCATCTTCTTGATACAACATCAGCATTTTACAGATACAGAAAAAGATTTTACTGGCAAAAGAAAACCATTCCCTGCCAGCTCAAGCTCAAACACTTTAAAAGCTGTTAATATTTTCTTCTTTATTACAACCATACATCCAATATAGCTTTGAAAGAGTCATTTGGATCCAGAACAAAAACAAGCCAAAGAATTTAAATAGGTTCAAATAAATATTCACACTTTGTATGCTTATCTAAATCAAACCTCCAAAACTTTTCAAGTTTGCTCAACATAGACTTCACTCCAGCTTGTAAACTGTTTCCTAAATAGGTCTTTAAGATTGCTTCAGATCATTTCGATCATTCAAGACATTCTGTGCAGTGGTATAAAATAAAAAAAAACAGAAAATCTGAGACTGACACATACAGAAGCCTATTTATGTATTCAGTAATTCTTATTCCAGTCAGACATTCTCACAGTAACTCAAATCTGTCAAAATCTCTAATTTTTGGCATAGTTTATCAACTTACATATTTTCATTTGATTTCTCATCTTATATACATTTATGTACTATTTCAGTCTTCCATAAACTGACTTCAGAGTAATAGCTGTCTTTATAGAACATGCCATTTTTCTGATTCTTTACTAAGCTAAAAAGTCACTATTTCATCTGTTTCATCACCTTTATTTCAGCTGCTTATATTTTAGGATTCTGGATAGTGGGGGTTGGAACACTCATGCTGTTTTTCCTCAGTTATCTTGCTTGTGACATGGACACCCATTGAAAGCAAGTGAAGTATTTTTTTCATTATCATAAATTTCATTGAATACCAAGGTGAATAATATTAACGCACCTCAGTCTGTTTAATGAGCCTGTGAAATGAATCCATGCTACTGATTCTGCCTAGGGAGCAAAGAAGCCTGGAGCAAAAGTTAAACATCTTTTGATACAGTTGAAATTTTATTTATTTTAAAGGCTTAACGGGGAACCTTCCAGTACCTTACAAGATGTTATCAGGAAAGTGGAATCAGGCTTTTCACAGTGGCTCGTGGCAGGAGGAAAAGAGTATAAAAAGAAATGAGAGGCTCTGACTAGACTAGAGCAATGAAGCCGGTTGGGGGTCTAGAGAACAAGTCTTATGAGAAGCAGCTGAGGGAACTGGGGTTGTTTAGCCTGCAGAAAAGGAGGCTGAGGGGATACCTTACCCCGCTCTACAACTACCTCAAAGGAGGTTGTAGTGAGGTGGGTACTGGTCTCTTCTGTCAAGTAACTATTGATAGGACGAGAGGAAATGGCCTCAAGTTGCGGCAGGGGAGATTTAGATTGGAGATTAGGGAAAATTTCTCTACTGAAAGGGATGTCAGGCATTGGAACAGGCTGCCCAGGGAAGTGGTGGAGTCACCATCCCTCGAGGTATTCAAAAAGCATGTAGAGGAGGCACTTCGGCATGGTTGATGGTTGGACTCCATCTTAAAGGTCTTTTCCAGCCTAAATGATTCTATGATTCTATATAAGAAAAAAAAAAAATTGTCATGAGGAGAATCACTATAGAAGCAGGTTTGGCAGCTAAGGGGTTGCACAAGTTCCATCCTTGAAAGTTTTTTAAGACCCAACTGGATAAAATCTTTAGCAATGTTAAAATATGTGACAACACTATACAGATTCCTAAATGCCACATATTCATAAACATAGCAATCTGAACCAAGAATGAAATAAAAACCTCGCTAATTAGACAGGTAGTCTAAATCTATGTGCCACAGTCTTGATCTACCTGGATTAATTCCTGGGACATTCTAAAGGCTTTTCAGAATTTCCAAAACTTCTGCTTTTATCCCAAGAGAACAGCAGAGCTGGAATTATACCTTAGACTATAGCCCTCAATGAAAGATTTACTTGCTGAAAAACTTTTTGAGAAAACAAATGAACAAAACCAAACCCCACCCTTTCAACTGGGGCCTGGGGCACAGGTTTTTGTGGCAGGCCTTAGTGTATATAATTCCGCTGTTTTTTTCTGATTTAGTTATTATTTAATTAGTCCTTGCAAAATTAATTTATCACAGGCATTAAGGATGCCTGACTATAGAAGTCTGCGGCCTAAGTAAGTATTTAAAATTTGTAGGAAAAACAGAAAACTGAATCAAAATTTTACCTCTGCACTACAGAGGAGTAGATCTCCAACACCTGGGTTTTCTGAGAAAGTCTCTGGACCCCTAACTCAGAGGTTGATGGATCATAACCATCAGTGCTACTCATCAGAGGCACGAACTCTGCTTGGACACAAGTAACTAGCAGTGTACCCCTGGGGTCAGTCCTGGGTCCAGTCCTGTTCAACGTTCTTCATTAATGATCTGGATGATGGAGCAGCATGCCCCCTCAGCAAGTTGGCTGATGACACAAAACTGGGATGAGTGGTTGATAGACCAGGGAGTCATGCTGCCATCCAGAGGGACCTCAACAGCCTGGAGAAATGGACTGACAGGAAACTTAAGAAGTTCAACAAAGGGAAGTGAAAAGTCCTGCACCTGGAAAGCAGCTTGGTAGAATAGGACTTGGGGACCCTAGTAGACACCAAGTTGAACATGAGCCAGCAATGTGCCCCTGTGGCAAAGGCGGCAAATGGTATCCTGGGCTGCATAAGAAGCAGTGTTGCCAGCAGGTTGAGGGAGGTGATCCTGCCGTACTCAGCACTGGGCACCTGCAATGCTGTGTCTAGTTCTGGACTCCTGAGTACAAGAGAGACATGTACATACTGGAGAGAGTCCAGCACAGGGCCACAAAGACAATGAAGGGCCTGAAGCATCTATCATGTGAAGAGAGGCTGAGAGAACCAGGACTGTTTAGCCTAGAGAAGGCTTACGGGAGACCTCATCGATGTATAAAAATACCTGGCAGGAGAAGATGGAGCCAGGCTCTTTTCAGTGGTGCCCAGTGACAGGACAAAAGGCAACAGGCACAGACTGAAACACAGGAGGTTTGGTCTGAACAACAGGAGACACATTTTAACTGTGAGGGTGCCTGTGCACTGACACAGGTTGCCCATAGAGGCTGTGGAGTCTCCATCCTTGGGATATTCAAAAGCCATCTGTACATGATACTGGGCAACTGACTCTAGGTGCCCCTGCTTGAGCAGAGGGGTTGAAGAAGATGACCTCCAGAGGTGCCTTCCAACCTCAGCCATTTTGTGATTCCGTAGTTACAAATGTTGTACAGCAAATAAAATAATTCAGAAAGAGAGAGAAAAGATAGACTTTTCCACGTAGGCACAAGCATCTTGTTCTTCCTCATTTTCCTGCTAACTACTTTAGGCAGCTTTTGTTAATGAGGGAATTGCTTTTGTGAATCCCATTCTTAAAAGTCCTGCTTCTCTTCCTGTATCATGCATCAAGGCTCCAGATTCCACCAGGGGATACATATTTGAAAGTGCCTTTTTGAGATCCACTCTTTGATCACGTTGTTTTCATTTCTTACCCCTCTTTCAGTTCTAATATCTTTTAAGAAACCAGCACTTTGCCTTGAAATAAAGTGAAAATGTCTTTGCAGTAAGTCTCCTTTCTAATGGGAGTAACACAGGAATTAAATTATTTACATTTTGTGTTAAACTTGACAATTAATGAAGAGAATGAGTGACATATCAATATGCCACTTCTGTTATTAATATGGATGTGTAAGTTAAAGGACTGGCTCTGGCTATATAAATCTTGTTTCTGTAACCTAAATCTGTAGGTTTATTTTCCATGAACAACTGTCATGAAACAAATTCTCTCACATGATTTGGACCTATTAAATTATATTTTTAATTAGATGGTCCAATTAATGCATTAATATTTTCAAGCACCAGCCCATTTATCCTAGCACATACTGCTGTTCTTTCAAACTATCATTTTATATTTCTGCCAGTGAACATCTTGCTCTTTTGAGAATATTTCACTTCAAATATTTTTTCGTTTAAACTCTAAAAGCTTTGGGAAATTATTACAGCTAATTTCTACTTCCCATAGTTATGTTATGAGGAAGCCTTTCATTACAGCATTACAACTTACTTCCTTTTTGTCATAGTCACTGAATAATCTTGTATTGTCATATCACTGATTTTTTTTACAAAATATTTGACTATCTATTTGACATTATTGTCATACCACTGAATTATTACTAGCATGTATTTTAGAGCAAGTAATTTGATTCTTTTGTATCTTACCAAATGTTGCCAAAAAGGGGAGACATATGGTGAAAAAACATTGCTGAACTGTGTCCCTGCATTACAACTTTAAAATCACAACTGTAATGGTGACATCTACTTTTATTTATTTAAAAGTATTTCCTATTGGGAATTGATTTTTAAATCAATTTTGTTGAAGCTACAGCTGGTTTGGCATCTTTTTCCTTTATTTGGTCTGTAATCCCAAAAGGTCCAGTTATCTCAAATTGTTTGTTTTAATTTTGCAGCAAAAGATGTAGATAAAAAGCCACGAGAAACTACTGGCATTGCTGGATACAGAAGGACAACTCTGAGCCAGTGATTTAAGCCATTAATCTGGCTAAAGAGAGCTCTATCATCAATTTCTGCAGTAAGAGTCACCTTTCTTGTCACCTCCTCAAGCTTCACCTTTATCCAGATGCTCAATGGGGTAACAGTGAGGTGAAAATATAACCTTAGGAGTGAGGAATGAGCTCTTCACCTTCCTGTTTCTATAACTGTTCCAAAGGAAAACAACCCAAGGCCATTTTCCAAAGAGGCAGCTAATTACACCAACTTTAAGG
>VYZV01003822.1:60414-80511 GCA_013401275.1 Pandion haliaetus | reverse complement strand
TGGTTTTTTGGGTTTTTTTGTTTTTGTTACACTGATTATTGCTCTCACTAAGAAGAAAACTAATATTTTTCTTGGTTTTTTATTCTCAAAGTCTTTTTGTTTCTAAAGGTTTTAAGCGTCTTTTTATGGGTTAAGGAATCAGACTGAAGAAAATCCTGCTTATTTCATTCAAGTTAGACTCAGTTCTGTCTATCTTAGTGTTGTGCTGGGTTAAATCAAAGGTTTCGTGCTGTCAGGTCAAACTCAGTGTATGATGGTGCTTCTGTTTATATCTTTTGAGCATTGTTGACAGTTGCTTTTGAAATGTTATTTTAAAAAAGCTTTATGTATGATGCTTCTGTATTCTCATGATCTGAACTTGATTAATTTTTTACCAATTATTCTGATTGTGATTGATATTCTTTTATCTTCAGAATTTATTCTGAATGTAATCCATGTAAATACCAGCATTAAAAAAAAAATGATACCTAGTTTTTTTACTTCCATCGTGTTTCATTAGTGACAGATATGCACCAAGCTTACATGAATTTGGACACTTTACAATCCCAACGGTCTGTGATCCAGCAACCCTTCAGTGGTTTATTTTTGCTAAAGCACAGGAGGCAAGAGAGAATCTGAAAAGAAAGGAGGAGTAAGTATTCCTGTGACTCGATGCATTTAGCTCATGAAAGTCTTTGCATGTCATATGTTTTATTTGGAGGAGGAGGAGAACTTTGAAGAATGAATTCATGCTCTTCTAGTGGAAAAAACTTAAGTTTCTAAAATAGAACTTTATCCATCGGCTTTACTAAGTTAAAAATTTCGGTGTCCAGTGAACACAAACAGTTGTTAGAAAATACCCATCCTCCACCTTGTAGGAACAGTTGTACTTTATTCAGAAATAAAATATCTTTGCTTACAAGACAAAATTACATAATCTTTTTACAATTACTTCCCCAAAGGAGAGATTTTTTTTTTTTTTTTAAGGAAGAGACCATTTTATTGAATAAGAAAAGCAACTAACTTCTATTAATGTTACTTACATTGTGACAAAAAAACAGTAAAATCTAAACTAAAAATAAATGAGACCAACTAGAGAATTATTATTTCTAGTTGTTTGTCAGGTGAGGAAAAGGTTAGTTAGCACCTAAAAAAAATAAGGGTAGAATGATGAGAGAGATATCTCCTTGGTAGTCTTTCATAGATGCGAGTGAGATGAGAGAGATGACAGTGGTAAGTCACCGTACCATATTTAAGTCCGTGACTTGTAACATCCATCAGAACTGTAAATTTTCTTCTTGGCCTTCTATGCTATATATGACTTTGAGGATTAAGAGCATGAGGTAGAGATATTGGTTTTATTTTGAATAAAATACTGTGATAGGTATCTGGGTGTCACTGTCCTTTTAGAGGTTGTTACTGCAAGTTTATTCTTCTGCTTTGGAAAGCTTTTAATGAATTGTTGAAATATCACACTGTCATGAGTGTATACAGGATGTATAGATCCAGATATTTATTTTTTTGTGAAGGTTATTTTAGGCATGAGTCTTACTGAACGCTTTATGGTTTTAGCTCTGTTAAGACCTGATTACTTGAGAGAATATAGTTTGGAGGTGGACTTTGGTAAAACATGGAGGTTTGGAATTTTTCTATAACCCTAGTCCAGCTTTGAAGTTAGATTTTTTTTATTATTTTTTTTTCCCCCCCATATGAGTTATAACTGCTGAATAGCTCTCTATGTAGCTGTCCATATGTGACAGGTGGGAAAGTATTGTCTGTAGAGTTTCAGAGGGATATTGTAGCAAATGCATCTGTGTAACTCACTCTCCAAAAAACCTCATGCTACCCCACATTATAAAGGCACTAATCCAGGACAAGTGTGGGACTTCCCTCAGTATAAGCAGCTGTGTTGTAAGAATGTAAGAGGCAAGCTAAATATCTCAGCTCTTCTGTTGTGTGTTGGATGATTGCTGGTTTGTATAAAATAGTAAAGAACAACTATACTGGGTCATATTGAAGGTCTGTCCCCATCATCTATTAGCTTATGGAAAGGCTGTATGAATGGGGCAAAAAATGTGGTGGGTTTTTTTGCTCGGTGTTCCTTCCCAGTTTCTGACTGACTGCATTCAAAAATAATTGAAGCTAGAAACATTAGCTCATGTTAAGAGTGTTCAGTAGATCATCTTTTTTTTTTTTTTTTTTTTTTCCCCTCTTAATTGTCTAATTATTTTTTTGGGACAATTTACACTTTCTGGCTCCAAAATATCCCGTGGCAGCAAACTGCACAGTTGAATTACATGTAGCGTGTGTATGTGAAGGAGGGAAGAGGTGTTCTTTGTTTTATAGACCCATGGTCTGATGATTTAATCTGTTATTCTCTTGTGCTGTAGAAAATACAAGTCATCTGTATTTATCACCTCTACTTTTTTGTGTATGTGATTATGTCATATTTCCCCTTAGTTTTCTTTTTATTGAAGCTGAAAAATCCTTTTCCACGTAATGCTTCCTTGAACAGAACCCATTCTGTACTTCTGATTTTCCTTAGCCTCCTGTGGTT
The DNA here is from genome assembly GCA_013401275.1 of Pandion haliaetus. Taxonomy (NCBI): domain Eukaryota; kingdom Metazoa; phylum Chordata; class Aves; order Accipitriformes; family Pandionidae; genus Pandion; species Pandion haliaetus. The sequence goes on along the minus strand of VYZV01003822.1, from coordinate 77,975 downwards.
GTTAAGGGGCCCTGAGATAAAGGAAAATATTTTGAGATGTATTGGATTTACTTTGCACATGCAGATGAATGTTTTGCATGCAGTAAATAGCATAGCATAGCTGGAATTCTGTATGACCTGGTGCACTGGGGAGTTCAAACGCTGCTGCTCTAGAAAATTGTCTTATCTGTGTGGATAATGTCAGTCTTCTAGTAAGGCAGGATTTAGTATGAATCTACTTCTCCTTCCCTTGCTTTTGTAAAGTATCAGTTTTGTGTTGTGATAGAGGTGTAAGCCTCCTTGTGGAAGTGACTAAAAATAAACCTGCAATTCTCACTATGTGCAGCTAACTTTGTATTGTTCAAGGGAGCCTGAGGTTTCACAGAGCAGGAAAGCTTGGCGCCCAGGTAATAAGAGAACGTGCTCAGGAGCGTGGTGTGGATACAGCCAGTAGAGAGGGCAGGCTTGCTCCAGGTTAACTCATTGGCTCGGTTCATCCCCGACTGCCAGAACTGGGCTGGGCTCTTGTAGGGCAAGTGCCCCAGCACAGTGTAGCGCCATGCAAGTACATGGAGATCCCATACTGAGCTCTGGAAGGAGTGGTGTTGAGCCCCTCCGGTACTGTTTTTACTCGAGTCAAATAGTCTCAGTAGGTGTGTCTGTGCTTAGCTTGGGCAGATTCACATCCCAGCGGCTCTGCAAATGTGCTGCTGCTGTGTAGCTTCTCTCCTGTTTAGCACAGGGTCTGTGTTGTAGGGCAGCGATGGTCCTGTTTCTATAACCAAGCTGGCTCTGGGAGAAGTATAGCTACGTTAATGTGACATAGTGCCTGAGGTAGTAAGGCTTGCTGAACCTGAACTGTGTCTACGTCAGATGATCCACAGTTCCAGTAACTCTTGATTAATTCTGCACATGAACTTTATTTCTGAGTAGCTTGAGTTTGCCGGGTGGTGTCTTAGCACTCTTTGTCTGGGGTGAATGGAAAAAATCATCTGTGGGCTATGAATTCAATATTCCATATACTAATTGCAGGAAGTAAGTTATTAACACATTTAATATGCATCAGGTGACCATTCCTGTCATCTATTAGTTTTGATGACATGCAGAGTACTGGTCTTAGTGAAGGAGACAGAGTAGTTACTAACATGATGTTATTCTTAAAGCTTACGTTTCCAAGGTTATTTAAGTACTTCCATCCCTTACATTAAAAATGCAGCCTCATCGGACTATTTTTGTATTTTTGCCCATTACCTTGTGAGCAAAAAAAATGTCATGGTGCAGGCATTCGAATGTGACCCAGCATAGGCGTGCTGTTGCCCATAGTCATGGAAGCCTGTTCATTCAGTCTAGCCTCTGAGGTGGACATGGGTATCAACCTGCACAAAAAAATCTCAGCTGTACCATAGCTGTACATGAAGCGACACCTCTGTTTCCATGCATTTAACCTACAAATATACTTATTTCAAGGATTTTTTTTTAAGAAGTTGAGTTCTAATTTTGTCACTGTATGTTGTCTTCATTTGCTAGGATGATGATTACAGAAAAAGAGCTAATCGATACTTCCACTGAAAAATTTTCTTTGGATCGGCTGTATAAAGAACCCAGTGTTTCCAGTGCACAGATGATAGATTGTTGTAAGCGACTGCTAGAAGAATCGTTGCCATACCTACAAGGCATGCACCTTTGCATTTCGCATTTCTACTCTGTGCTGCAGGATGGAGACCTGTGTATACCTTGGAACTGGAAAAACTGAGGACATATCTGATAATCAGATGAATTGTTTATTTTCTGTAAGAGGCTATAAATATGAATGTTTTTAAGAGTAAATTATTTAAATCTGTATTTTGATATCAGTATTCAACCCACAAATTTTCTTCTAACTGCTGCTCAAAAAGGATCGGAGTCCTAGACAATTTGCACAATGCGCAGTGTTGCCAGTTCTGGGAAAGATATCTGTACATTCTCCATACTACTGTAGGAGTCCCAGTGTATGGTAGCAGTTGTGAAACCGCATTTTTGTAGTGAATTAGAAAAATATATTAAATTGCAAGTCTGCAAAAATGTGCATGTGTATTTTTAATATACATGGATATTGCCAGACAGATCTTCTTAAACAGAGTGTATGACTCAAACCAGACATTACATGTCATCTTAAGGGATTCACTGAATGCAGAAATTGAGTACGTGAGTTACCTGGTGGCAATATTGCCATTTCGTATTGCTACNAAAAAAAAAAATCAAAGATAAAAAAACATCAGAGTATTTCTACTTTGCAGAAGAAAGCGGTTCATTAACTTGGTCTCTACAGTAGAGTTTCATATGCTGGTCCAATATTGTTGCCTTAGAATTTCAAAATATGCCAGTTGTACTGTCTGCAGTTACTTTAAAGGAGATGTCATTCTCTTTTTGTTTTCTGGCATTTGCTCCAAAATACAGACAATCCTCTTTACCTACACTATAACAGGTTGCAAATCCCATTCACAGCACTTGAAACCTGAGTAGTTTAATGTGACATCTAAGGAAAGGAAGCATTGATTTGTGTGGGATTGTCTGCAAGAATAAGTACTTCTCAGCGAGAGCAAGGAGTTTGCAGTAAGGCAAATGCGTGGATCTTTACTGGTACTTTATTCCTTGAAAAAAATGGAATTAAAGTGTGAATGTATGTCAACACTTTTTCGTTGTAATACATGCCAAGATGCATTTTGTATTTGGTTTACTACTTTGCAAAATACCCTTTGAGAAGAACCAACTGCTTAGTGTTTCTGGACTTGAATTCACCTATAATAACTGGCAAAAAGAAAAAAAAAAGGAGTTGTCAAATGCTTACTTGCCTTGTATTTATATTTGTATTAGGCAGGGAAATTGTTGTGGTTCTCCATTTTCCCCTGTTAAAAAGCTAGGTGTCAAGTTGTTTATTTTGTTGCCAAACTTAAACCCCACCCCCCCACTGTGATCTCAAACATGTCCATTTTAAAACATTGAGACAAAGCTGTGACTTTCTCAGGCCTTTAATTCAGCCAAATTGCTAGCAATTCCTGTATAGGTTCTGAAGATCAGTTGATAGTTTCTTCTAAGTAGTTAACTTCCATTGCACATTACTTCCCCTGGCTCAATCTGGCATTGACGACACTGTCTGTGTCCCAGTTGCGCTAAGCAAGTGATCCAGTCCTGTCAGTTGTAGCCCAGCAATATTCCCTGTAACAGCTCTTTGGAAGTAGGATGTCTTCAGGAATAAAGGCTGAGTGTAGTAATTTTCTTTTTCCTGCTTCAATTGAATGACCCCTTACAGGTCTTCAGGCAAGAAGCAGCTGTCCAGTTTGACTGTAGAGGAGATAAAAAAGTCTGAGGAAAGGTGAGTAGACTCAAACCAAGAGCCTGATGCAATTCTGTGCAGACTGACGCTAATGTCACAGAAAGCAGTGACTAGACCTAAGGACTTTCTCTTTGCGGCGTAGCGAAGACAACTAGAACTGGCTGGAGGAGGAAACTTAAGCTGTAAAGAGCCTTTATGAAATAGAGCATGGGATGTTTCTGCAAGTGAAATGGGGCAGTGGAGACTCTTGACTTGGAATGCAGATCAGAGTAGGCAAGGACAGGCAAGAGGGAACAGGACCGAGTTTAAATGTGGAGGTGGTGAAAATAATTGCTGTTAAACATTTCCAGTCTGGGATGGATGTGAAGATTCTCACCGTTCCATCTAAGGGGAAGCAGCCAAAATCCTCTGGCAAAATGTGTCAGCCCTCAAAGGGAGGCATGGCAGCCTGCTTTTCTGACTGTTACTTCCAGGCTGGGGTCTCAGATCCGTGCAATAAGACAAAGAGTTCCAGTCCCGCTGCTATCCCACCAGAGGAGTGGTCAGCTCAGGTGCTGTGGGGGTGGTCCTTTCCTTTTCTGTTAGGTTTTGGGTTTTGTTTTCCTGAATTCTGAAGGAGATGCATGTCAAAGTCTCAAAACTGCTCAAAAGTCAAGCAATATAAAAATTAAGGTTGCATATTGCATATAGGTCAGTAATTCAGCATGGTAAGGTCTGGATCCGAACAGAGTTATTTTGGAGTGCACTTGCTGTAAATTAGTTTTACTGTAGAACGGTCGAGTTGACTTTACAAACACATATGGGCCTCCCAACATATTTTAACATATTCAGAAAAGCAGCAGAAAAAACAAAAGGATAAACTTAATGTGCGTGTTGTAGGTATTCATTTTGACACGCTTGACTGACTGAAGACTGTCCCAAAAGTAACAGAGAATTGTCCATTTAGGTAGATGTATATGGGTTAAATCTGTCAGAATTCTATTTTACTTCCCAACTTTTTCATGAGATGGGGGAAAAAAAAAAGGTTTAGAACTCTTGAAGGCCTTTTGTCACAATGGCAGGGTGGAAATGGACAATGATTGAAACTTTTGTCTGTTTTTAAACTGTGCAGAACACCTCAAATTCTGTTCAACAGACTGTGCTGTCAACTCATTGTAGAAATAGATTTGAATGAATATTAACATCTACTGTAGTTTACTCAGTACAGAATTCCTGCTTGCTCTGTGGCCAACAACCGAAAACATGCTTGGTATGAAGTTTCAAAAAGTGTTCTCTTTAAAAACGAATCCTAATACTAAATTAGGTGGAGTTGATGTCTTGCTGTTTTAATCATTATTGTTTGACTTAGATTTGGGTTCTTCTCCTGTTTAGAAATTTGCAATAAATATGTGAAAGATAAGTAAGAATCTCTACCAGTGATCAAAGACTAAATGTGTGCTGGTCATCCGTCATGAGTCAATAATCCGTGACGCCCAGATCGTGTCATTCGGCCTCTGAGAATGGTTTAGTATTTTAGTGCAGCTGCCAGAAGGAAATTCAATGCTAGAATAAGAGAGATGTGGACTTAAGACAAAATTTATCACCTCAACGAGTTATTTTTGATGCTGTTTAATACTGTGGCCTTGAGATGCATGCATTGGCAAACAGCAGTTTCCATTTTGCCATGTGTTAGCATAACGTTTTACAGTATCAGTTCTGTATGAATTCCAGTGCCACGGGCTCCTGCCTGTGTTTTAATAGCTTGATACATGATTTTTATTCTTTGAGCTGTATATGAAAATTGTATGAAATTGTGTGAAATAATGCCCATTTTGTCATTGTTCTTTTGGCTGTTAACTGCTGTGATACAGTCTCTAGGGACTAATAGGCTTGTATTCATGTTTTGCAAGACATTCAAAATGTTGATAATAAATCTTGAGAAGGACTTAAGAAGGGAAGATCTTCCAGAATATTAGAGCTGATGTATCAAAGCATATCCAAAATTCATCAGAACTTTTCATGGAGAGCATAAATCCCCTCTAGTTTGTGTACAATACAGCTAGAAAAAAAGCTTCCCGAGGAAACTGTGACATTTTAAAGCTTATTAATTTAAATGTGTCATTCTGAGAGTATAGTATTTGTCTGAACAGTTACCTCTGTGATTTCTTCGACATATGCATGTCCTATATGTGTGTAGTACATGTGTCCAAAGACGAGACTTTCCTAATATTTCTTTATAAGCTTACTAGTATATGGATGTGTAATAGAGCAGGGCAGTTTAAAAAAAAAAAAAGGCAACCTAGCTAAGAAAGAGAAAACATAGCTATAAATACAGTAAAAGTTTTAATTTAAAAAGTTCAGAGATGGAGATCATGCTTTTCTGTTGCATATAAATACTAAAATGATTTGACTTAAAAATACAAGATTAAAAGCTGGGATCTCAATTCTGTGCATGGAAAAAATGTTTAGCTATCTCCTTGGAAGGCCCTGTTAAAACTGCAGTATATACTGAAGTAACAGAAAAATAATCTTGTTCTGTAGTTTGTCCTTTTCAGCTACATATTCCTTACACGATTGCTTAAATGCTGAATAATTTAGTACTTCATTTTTGCTAAATTCTCTGATGGGGCACTGTGTGTCTAAGTAGCCAGACTGATTGAGTATGATCTCAGTGATGTCTTCAAAAAATCTTTTGAAGATATTTTATTTAGTAGCACTGAAATTTAATATTTTCTTCCCAGCTTTTTTATTCTGAAAGTGTCTTTTCTGTGATCTTCTATTTCCATAGCTTTTGGCTATTGTGTGGCTCCATATTTTAGCAAGTTTAAATGGTTTGGGGTTTTTTTAACCCTTTTGCCTAACATATTTACCAAAAGAACATAGGTTTAAATTGGCCCCATCTATGCTGTGGACTGTACTAACTACAGACCGCCCAAACATGCCTTAAATGGAGCTGCTTAACCTCCTTGTAAACTTCGCTTGGATTTTAACAGGGAATAAGACTTCGGAAAAGTAAGAGTGGCCAGAGTTTGTGCCAAATGTAATGGCTGCAATGACAACATGAAATGGTGTTTAACATCAAACTTAGATAAAAAAAGCAGGGTTATAATTTTCTTCTTAATTTAGTTCCAACATCCCTACCTAGCTGCTCAGGAGAACAGAGGGCAATTGGATGTAGCTTAAGATACTAGTCAGCTTTTATTTCTTTTTGATTATTTCTCTTTAATCATCTGCTTTGTCATTTGATTTTTATGTGTTGCAGGGGCATAGTTGAGCAGTCAGCTAATGCCTGTGGTAGCTGTGTGCACCCTCTCTCTGTAATGGGATATTATAGGACCATTTACTAAAAGCAGCAATCGGATGAGAACCTGATGTCCTCCCTCAAGACTGCTCTGTGATCTGGCGGCCACAGTTCAAGATCAAGGCATTTCTTTGATAGTGCTTTGTCCAACCCACACATTATTTTACCCATCAGTTTGTCATGCTCCTGGGAACCTATCGTATGGGGTTGGTTTCTTTAATGGGATGTTTCAAGTTCATTGAGTCAGTGGGTCATGGTTGTAGACTGAGTTTTTGAATCCTACTTGGGTTATAATTCAAGGGCATGGGTAACCCGTTTTCAGCTTGCATTGATCTCAGACAGCCCATCGAGGTAGAGCTCTTAACTTCTACACAATCGCACAATGCTCAAAAAAAAAAAAAATTAAATGCAAATCCCTCAATTTCCCACTTAAGTAAAATTGCTAGAAAGTACTTAACAAGGAGCACTATATCTAACTTTAATTTGCTTTCTCTCACCAATCTGCAGCCAGGGCAACGTTGTACAGAGTCTGCATGATTTGGGGCTCACCCTGCTAGCAGGGATCTGCGAAGGTGATACTGGCTCAGAGAAGCAGAGCTGCCAAGGGTGAGTCAATGCTGTCTTCATCAGGACTGCCTATGAAGCCCCAGGGAGGACATCCGATCACAGCAATTGCTCTGGTGGGGTGGCCTGAGGAGCCCTGCTCATTTTAAAAAAGGGAAAAACACCCAAAAAAACAAACCAACCAAATGAAAAAACCTCCACAAAAACAAGTGAGGAATGGCTTTTCTGAAACTGATACCTAGTTTTGCAGCAGTGTTGAGAGAGTAACAGCTCATCGTGTTACAAGCCAATTCTCTGGTGCAGTTTTGCATGTTTCAAATAAGAGAAGATTCCTGGAGGATGATGATGCTGTCTTCAGTATGGACAATCCCTCTAGCCAGGTGATATTTAAACACAGGGCTGTTGGTGTATTGCGTGATCAGGTGCGTATTCCTCTCTGTTTAGTCTTTGAGCTTGAGACTTTTCTCCAAAGATCACAAAGCGTTCATCTAAATGTGACTAACCAGTTCACAAAGGTTTTAGCAACAGGGAATCTTGTCTTAGTCAGTAGTTGTATGATGCCTGGAATAGCTGGGTCTCTTGCACTCTGTATTACCACCAAAAAAATCAAATGAATGAATCAGAATTTAAAAGCTTGTATGGTTGCAAATGTTTTTTCATTTCTCAAATCTTTGCTGTCCTGGTATGGCAGACTTTGGAGGGAAAACAAGATGTGCTGTAAATTGGGGGATGTATATGCATTCTGGTTTTAGTCAGAAATCTATGCTGAAGCCCAGGATCCCCTATCTTGTTTTTGAGATGGTGAAAAGTGGGTGGGACAGAAGGCCCTGCAGGTCTGAACCCCTCCTGGCCAAGATCAGGACTTAAGAAAGAAAATTACATATCTCTTTCTTGCTACTGTGTGGTTCTTTCCATCTTTGCTGGGTATGGAAACCATAACTAATCTTCTGGCAAAAACCACATTTCATCTACAATTTGTGCTCTGGTCTAAAAATGAGGAAAGGAAAAACAAGGTTTAGGATTGCACAGCTTGGCACTTACAGTTTTTGCCTACCTCCTTCCTAATATAGTTTGTCGTGGCCCATGCTGAATGACTGATCTTAAGAGCAGGTTCCACCTGAGATTTCTAGGTATAGTTTAGCAGCATATCACTACCTGGGTGGCAGCCCTTTGAAAGCCTTGGAGACCTTATTGCCTTTGCAGGTATCTTCAGGTGTCTTCAACAAGTCCTAACAGACCTTCTCAACATATAGGACTCTCTTAGAAGCCTTGAAACTTAATTATGTCTTAATTTGAAAAATCACTTGCGAAAAGATACTTTCATCCAAGTAAAGCTGTATAAGGCTGTATGGTGAGAGTAGTATGTCTGCATAGCTGGTTGGCACTAGAAGTTTCTTTAAGAAGAGGACTGCTGTTCTGGCTAGATATGTGTCCTGAATTTCTCCTTCATCAGGTTATTCTTGGTAGGTACAAATGACAGACCGGTTTATTCAAAATGCCTGCGTTCAAAAGAGGTTAAGAAGAGAGCATGAAGGGATTTGGTGTTAAGCACGTCTCTGTCTTCCTTCTTCATCTCCTCCATTTGTCGTCTCAAGCACTAGTGCCATTGGGCTTCTCCACCTTGAGTGAACATGGACCACTGGCAATGACAAACATTGAGTTTGTCAAGTAATAACAATCCAGGGTTTCCAAAACTGCTTTCTGCTTCTGATGAAATAAAAGCTTCTCTGGGTACAGGCTGTCACTCTGTGTCTTAAACGCTCATGCTCCATCATAGCGTTACAAAATGTACTCTACCTGCATTCAAATATGTTCTAGCATGTTGCTCCTCTCGCTGGTAGTCCGTGGAGATTCTGTACAAATACAGAGTCATCCATGGCACAGGATATTTGGCAACTCCTCTCTTCTTTCTTGGTTTAAAGTTTGTGCTGGTTTTGTCATTCTGTCATTGTTACCTTCTTTTATAATGTTCATTTATTCCAAAGATAAACCAGCCTTTCTTGAGGACAGAGTTAATACTTGGTGAAACACTATTATGCAGCGATTAATGGAAGCCTAGGTGCAGTTAGCAATTACTTAATATGGGCTGGATTTCCTAATGATTACTTTTTCTGTACAAATTTATTTTGCAGACAACTTAGCATACTGAATTCTTCTTGGATAATGAATTTGTGAGACATTTTCAGCATCATCCTGAGCTGCAAGCAGAAATTGCCTCCGCGCTGACCACGTATGATAAATAACTAAAATGGATAGGCTCTTGCACAGACCCTGCACACTTGAAAGGCCTGAACAATTCCTAGCTTCTAGGGCGGGGGTGGGGGGGGAAATGTGATGGTAAGTGAGGAGGACTGCACTGGAGAATTTGAGCATTATCATCATGGTGCACTGTTAAAGTCACAGAATATGTCTAGGTAAGAGGCATAAACAAATGATATGTGAAAAACAAATTGGAGTAGCTGTAAGCTCTCCTAATGTTTCCCTTTCTGCTTTATTAGTCATTGTAAACCTCCTGCTACCTGGGTTATAACCTTGGGATTATTCTTTATGTGATGAGCACATTTAGAGTGAAATTTTGTGTCCCATAACTTTAACCATAGCGTACATTATTAAAAATTAATTTAATGGTCCTCTAGGACCCAACTCTGGAGGTAGCAAACAAGCATCTCGCTTATATATTGTCCTCAATTATTCATTAGGAACTATGGGGATTTTCTAGAACATATCTCTAGCGAAGCTCAAAGCTGTTTTCCTAATGCCAGCAACAAAGCTCTGCTACTTAGTTTAACAGAAATGGACATGATTTCCCAGATGGGTTTCTCTGTTTGTGTAATATTTTATCGCATTTAATAAAGTTTATTACAAACATGACTTGGTATGTGAAAAATCCTGGTAGTGAGGCTAAAGCATCGTTTAATTTTGAATGGACATTTTGCCAACAAGAATTTTAAGAATTTTAATACCTCACCATGTGTGTGAGCATAATCAATAGCGTAATGCACAAATTATACAGCATTAGTATGGATAACTTCCTTGTACACGAGCCATTTTCTCAGCAGTTTGCACTCCCAGTTACATTTCTTCTATCTTCGATATTATTCTGGTTTGGACTTCGTAGTTGTTGCCAATTCTTTTTTTTTTAAAGCAAACCTGTTTTCCTCAAAAAAACTGCTTAATTATGGAGCTGCCAGTGCTGCATTCGTGCTCTGGGAAAGGGTCTCATTCTACCTCGTGCACCAGATGTACAGTTGCACAAATGTACAAGGGTCTGTGGGAAGGGTGTATCTGGGAAAATGTCACGTTTGAGAACCAGAGTTGAATTCAGGGTGGTTAAAATACTGTAACCTCTTGTGTGGATGCTTGTTCCAGTATTTCATTTTCTTTTTGGTTGTTGTATTCCCTTAAACATACACTCTTAGCCATAAGTAAACTTTAAAAAGTGTATTAACTGTTCCAGAAGTAAGTTTCCAGTGGAGGATTACACCATAGTTACCATAAGTTACATGTAGTCTTGTAATGCTATCACTTTTGTGATGACAAGCCCTTGTGTGGCTTCAGTGAACTTGTTTCTGATTTATACCACAGCTGATATGTTTTAAAATATTTCCCCATTCCTAAAGGATTGCATTGGAGTTTGGTGTTTCTGTAATCCCTGTTGGATGCTTTGCATCCAGAAATTGCTGTTCAAACAACAGTGCACCAAGTGTCCTGGATTTCTTTTTGTAGATTTTTAATTCCTGCTATGAACAGGTCAAATGCACAGATTTTTGTGAAAAACTTTTTTTTTTTCCTTAACATCTTATTTTGGAGGGTAGAGCTTGCTTTCTCCTGTAATTTTACTGCCCTAACAGGAGGGCAGAGCACAGGGAGAGGTATGTAGGCAGAAGATAGATTGGTACAATTTTCAACACAATTATAACCGAACTTTCAAGAAAAGCAATGTGACTTTTCCCTCCCACTGTAAGAAGGTTCAGAAGAGAATACTGCACCACAAACTTCACACTGGCAAACTCCCTCTGTGAAGGCCGGCACTGGTGTTGGAAACCTCGGCAGTCACTTGAGACTGTGATTTCATTGTGCAGAGACGTGGCTTTCCTGCAGGATTTCTCTTGGAGAAGGTCCCGGCCACTTGCTTTCCCAGTGATGTGCTAATTCTGTGGCAGAAGAGCTCGCAATAGCCGAACGCTGAAGCCAGCCCTTTCCCTTTGTGTCTGCTCTGGGTATTCGCTCGCTGATACCTCCAAAACCAGCTCAGCTGCATCCCTGCTGGTACGTGCCAGCACCCCCTCCTTTCCCAGCGGCACGTGTGTGACCTGAAGGGTGAGTGACTGGTGACACTGTATTGCAGGCTTGAGGGGAGCTGATCAACTGCTGTCTTCATCGATGTCTTCATCGATGGGAAGGCAGGAGGGCTGGGTCAATGGCAGGGTGCAGTCTCCCCCAGCAGCTGGTGGGGACCTCGAGCCGTTAGAGGTAATGCTGGTGTGGTTCCTGGTTAATTTGCTTAGGTGGGTTTGCTGGGAGAAGCTCTGGATTTCTGGACCCATATTTTGTTTGTTCAGCCAGATTCATATTTGACATTGGTATGATGCAAGACACCCTACCACCACCACCTGCCATGTGCATCTTTTTAAATTGGGAAGGACCTGTTAATTTTCCTGGCCAGACTCTGTCCCTTCCAGCTTTAGCAATGCTCCTGCCCTTTGTGTGGTGAACGTTGTGCTAATGACCGTTCCTGTACTTGCTTTACTTGTGATTAATTCATTAACCCATTTTGAGATAAGAACGTCATTTTTAGACCAAGTGGAGCATCAAGCCTACTGCTTTTCCACAGACATATTTTCTAGATGTGCCTTCATATTCTAGGCCTGTGTGAGTATGTCTGTACTTACTTGCTAGTCGTATCTTACAAAGCCATGCAGCTGGGGCAATGTGTGCACGCAGCATGCTCCTATCGCTCAAGCTGCTGAGCAGTCTCTGTGGGGACAGCGGGGCCCTTGGTTTAAGTGAACACCTAGGCCAGTCCCCATGTATGCCCTGCCTATGATTTGTTCCCAGACCTTCTAATTTTTAAATAGCTGGATCCTCTGCTAAATTTCCAGCAAATGAAAGGCGAGTGATGGTATTAGGTGATACGGCATCTCAAAGCAGTTCGGCAGGCTCCAGCCCAGAGGCAGAGGGAAGGGCTGTGAGTACACAGGCTGCGCTGGGACTGGGGATGCCAAGTCCTTCCCTGGCACCATCTCTGTTCTTGCTGCAAGGGGAAGGTTCTGATGATCCTTTGGTCTGGTCCTTGTGGGGGGAGATTCATGCTTATTACTGGATTTCCCAGTTTCCGTCATCTCTGCCACCTCTGGGAACAGCATGAACCACCATCTGAAGGACCCATTCATCTGCACAGAAAGATCAAGAAAGCAAAGGCATTGCTGGCGGTTTCTGGCCATCATTCAGGTCATGAGCTCTGCGGAGACACAGTGCTTGGTCCAGTGACGTACATGTGGTGGAGACCAGGTAAGGATCAGAGTCTGCCTGCAGGACTTGTGGAGACCTCAATGAAAGGAGAGCGTTTCGGTCCCTGCAGCGCTTTGTTTGCAGGTCCCCTTCAGACAGCCTGGCTGTGAGGGACAGTGCTGCTTGCTGGTCTTGTTGTGTGGTCACCTGCAATTAGGATGCTCTATCTGATGTTACCTCTGCTGCTGCTGAGGGCCACAGGCCAGCGATGCCTGGGGAGCACGGCAGCCCAGGGACCTGCAGCAAGCAGGTATGTCTTGGTGGGGTGAGGGGCTGGCTGGTGCGAAACCTCTCCCTAGATGGGGGGGAAAACGCTCGTCCTCTGTGGGGAGCCCAGCCAGCAGAGCTGGAGCCTGCCTGGAGATGGGGCAAGGGCCACCGCGGGCAGGGAGTGCAGCAAGGCTGCAGGCAGCTGCCGGCAGAAGGGCTGCGGACAGCGGCTTTGCACCACACTGTGTGAGCGGGAGAGCTGCGGCCCTGATGAAGCCGAGGGCTGTGGACCAGCGCCAGGGATGCCAATCCCTTGCTAGGGTGATCCAAGGCACGCGGGGTGGCTGGGCTCCTCCTGCTCACAGCTTCTGAAAACCATGTGTCAGTCTCCTGGAAATGCTTCTTATAATAGAAATGCTTAGGTCTGGTACAGGATAACTGTGAGAATTACAGTCATCCTGGTATGGAGGGGTCACACCTGAAAAGACCACGCAGTCACTACCAGCCTGAAGCTGCCCCAACCTCTGGGGACGGGGCTGTTCGTGGGGCAGAAGGGGGTGAGCAGGCTCCCCCCATTCGCTCACACTTTATCTCCGTAGGTTTACCTTATCTCTAGGCCTTACAGGTTGCTTTTCCTTCCTAAGTAAGGGCAGTGGTGTGGTAGTCAGCAAGCAGCATCCCTAAGGTGTTCCCAGTGGGGGACAAAAGGGTTTCAGAGAAAGCATGCTGTAGCAGCAAAGCTGGCTGTAGGGGCCCCGCCACACATCTCCACTGCCCGTCAGACACCTCTCTGGATGGGCTGAATGCCCCACCTCTCCATCGTCACCACGTGTTGCCCTCCTCAAATGCGAGGCAGCAGCTCCCCGGCGCTCGCCGGGGCACAGCACTGTGCTCCCACCGCCTTCGTGCACTGCCACCACCGCGTCCCCGCCAAGAGCGTGGCTGGGCCTCTCAGCTCCAGCCCCTTAAGTTGCAGTGCAGGATGCACTATTTAGGGCTCCGTTAGCTGGTAAAATGAATTATGTTCTGTCTTTTTTTTTATAGCACATTCAAAGACACAAATATCCAGGTTATGTGTGTATTTTGAGCGTTGCATTCAGTCTGCCTGTCCAGGTGAACTCTTTGGGTCTTTTTAATACAAAACAAAATGTCTCTTTTTAACTTATCTATTTTAAAGATAAATCTACTGCGAGGTGTGATCTAGCACAGAATGAATCTCTAAAATGTTTTAACAAAGGGAAAGAGGGTGTGTGAGACCCAGAGCTCTGCCCTGCCAGAGAAGCAGCCCTGCCAGCACGATGAAAGATATTCCACCGGGGGATTTCTGACACGCGCTGCCCCTACGTTTCTGGTATTTATTATAGAGGGAAGACAAAAGCTCAAGGGAAAACAAAAATCTAGGTCTGCCTCAGGTTATTATAAACTGAGAATTGGTAGGCAGTCTCAATTGCCTGTTGCTAAGCAGCCAAGAGAATTGCTTGACCATACCCTGGGCCTTTTAAAAAAAAAAAAAAAAAAAAAAAAAAAAAAAAAAAAAAAAACCAAAACCCAAAGCAGAAAGCTCTGTGTGTGTGTGTGTGTGTGTTAGCAGTGTAGGAAATAATGTGTAAATATCATATTAGCATACAGAGCCCCAGGTTTTTTCTTGGGGTTTTTTTTTGTTGTTGTTGAATGTGTTTGTGAGATGCTGCTGCATGGGTGATTTGAAACCGTCAGGCCTTGGGTGGACAGGATAACCCTTGCTTTTATTTTAAAGAGAGGGAGAAAGGGAAAGCTTCTGCCATGTCAGCAAGGCCAAGCAGCACTTTCTTGGGTTTTGAAAAGTCCCTTTAGGGTGTGATCGTATGTCCCCCTGAAAAGCTGCGTGCTGATGGTCACGGGGACCAATTCCTGGGGATCCAAGTCCTTCCTCTCCCAGACACTGTCACTAAAGTGGCCTTCAGCATTTTTTTCAAAATGCTGAAGTACAAAACAGTGCAAAGCACTGGAGAGCCCCCACACCTCATTCCCACCAGCACTGGTCCCAGCTTGCTTTTGGCCAGAACTGTGGGAAAGGCAGGATGCAAAACTCGTACTGGGTGAAGTAACACCCGCTCACCAGGTGCCGGCAGCCCTGGCTGCTGCCCCTGGGGAGGGAAGGGACAGCCAGCCCTGCCTGGGGACACCCGCACGCTGACAGGTCCTGCTTAGCTCCCGGCTTTCCCCCTTTGCGCTCGTGGTGCTCAGGTAGCTGGAGTGGGAGAAAACCAGTGTCTGCCTGGCAAAACAGTCTGCCAGAAGGTTGGGTGGGTGGGGTGGGGTATTTTTCTTGTTGCTCTGCTAAGCTAAAATGGTAAAATAAAATAAGACGTTATGCTTGGTGAAGGGGGTGTTGTCTTGGGAGCCAGCTTTGCTATCACCACCCATGGTTATTTCACCCCTTTTCCTTGTTTCTGCAAGTGTGATTTTGTCCGTCTTAAACGGAAAAAACCCAGAGCCTTCATTGGCTTGCAATAACCAGTCTCTAAATCAATGATTTCTGTGTTCTGCCTCTGACATCCCCAAGTACCTCCTCCGCTCCGGTACCTTCCCAGCAGTCCCTCGCTCACCAGCAGAGCGCACACAGCGTTATCTCAAGAGGGAACAGACATCTGGCAGTGGCCGGGCTCCTTTGTACCAAACCTTGCCTTTCCAAGAGCAAATCCCCCTGGAAGCTGCTCGTGGCCAAGCACCGCTCCCTGTCTGAGCCAGCTGTGGCACGTGCTTCTCCTCTTCGCACGCTCCGAGCGGACAGGGCGGACATTGGTCTGCAGGGGATTTGGGATGGTAAAAGCGGCCCGGTACCAAACTGGAGCATGCATGGGCACGTGGGGCCATCGCTGCGACGTGCAAACGGGGGCACGCGCAGGGGAGGGAAAGCAGCAGAGCCGCACTATCGGGCAGGGTCAGGTCACCCCTGCCCCCACTCCTTCCCTCACTCCTTCCCCAAGCATGGACCTAAAAATAGACGTAATCAGGTTTCAAAGAAGAAAAGAAATGAAAAGGTCGAGTGTCATGACCTTAGACATACTCTGAGGCTGCTTTTCTCCCGGCATGGCTCGCCTTCGCTGGGCCTCCTGCCGGCGTTTCCGGACCAGAAGCGGCTGGGGCGCGCGCCCTGGGCACGGCCATCAGCTGTGGCCTCTGGTCGGGGGGTTCTTCCTTTTCATCCCTCCCTGTCCACCTTCCTGCCGCCTGCGACCAGCTCTTTCCTCACCTGGGGAAAAGCACCAGCGGGTGCCCAGGGCTCCATCCCTGGCTCCTTGTTGCGGTCGCCTCACAGGGCCGACCAGCTTGGCCGGGGCTCCTGCCAGAGCCACATTGATTTTGGGGTGCTTGAGCCCCACTCTGTGCCAGGTGGGCACAGGGAGGCACCCAGCGTTTTCTTTTTGAGCCCACAATTGTTGGCTTTCCGTGGCCGGCCCCCGTGGCTGCGCATCTCTGTCTGATTTTGTTCAAATCATAATAGAATAACTTAGTGCATTTCATACTGGGAACTCAAGACCCAGAGCAGGAAAGGCAGAGATAATGGTGTCTTTGCAATTACGGTCTCATTTTTCCCAGCTGGTGAGGAATCCTTCCATCCTCCTTTGATTTTCCCCTGCTCAAATAACTTCTGAAAATGTTGGATAATTGGTTTTAATGCATATGTGCTCTGTGCAGGTATGAATCAGGATTCATGCTTTGCCTTGTCTTTTCCTTTTGGTGCAGTGAAGAGCACATGTCCCCTCTCGGGTCGAACCAAAAAGCCACTTTGAGTATCCTTCTGTCTCTGCCAGCAGCAAGTCTGCCCCGTTCAGTCTGCATTTATGAAAGCTGCAGCAGAAGACACCGTATTTCACCGTTTATCAGTGTGTACTGGGCTGGTACAGTAATAAAAACCTGCTCTGTGTTCTCCATACTCAGGTCTTCATGTTCCCTACCGAGAGCATTTTACTCAATGGCTTGATTTTCTTGCAGCAGAAGTGACAGTGCAGCAAACCCAATCCTTGGGTGCTTTCAGCTCTGTGCATCCCGGGGGCAGACAAAGTCTGCACCGCGTGCTGGCTGGTGCCTGTGGATGCAGGAGCTGGTGAAGCGTGATAGCTGCAGGCAGAGCTCCAATAACACATTTCTTCTGTGGAGGGGAGGGTCTGGGTTTCTGGGGATGCCACACAGCATCGGCGTGGGAGGAGAGCTCCTCGCTTTCCGCCGGGCAGGCAAAGCGCTGCTGCTCACTCATCTCCAGGGCTGGGGGCAAAAGGGCATAAAAAATGACATATTTAAATAAACCTCAACGTTTCTGAGGTGTGAATCGTTATTCTAACCACTTGAAATATTCAGCACTGTAGCACTCTGCCTTCAGTGCTTTGCTGTCCCCTCGCTTTTTCCTTCTCCCCTGCTTTTATCCTAAAAAGCTCCAGCCGCTACGTTCCCAGCACTTCCCTCTCACTTGCCTCTGCCTCAGCCCTCCTCCTGCATCCTGCATACCTGGGATCCTTCCTTATAAAGAACAGCAGAGGATGTCAAAGCCATTTGTCTCCATGCCAGTCCACCCAACCTTGCCCAAAATAACCGTGGCACATGGGGAGGTGGTGGCTGTCGTACAGAAAATAACTGTTTTGCGGGAGCAGCGAGTAGCCGTGCACATACTTTGCACAAGCTGTCCTCCCAGCAGATACTGTCCCAGATGGATGCACGGGGGGG
>VYZV01003822.1:31914-60402 GCA_013401275.1 Pandion haliaetus | reverse complement strand
GGGGGGGGGGGGTGTGTGTGTGTCTTGCCAAATTTCCCCTTTTGCTTGCTCCTGCCAGGGCTCAGGTCCCCACAGAAACCCCTTTCCCCCCGCTGAGGCTTTGGCTCCACTTTTGCATCCTACACAGCTGCCCCCGTCCTCTCCAGCCATTGTGCTAAAGCTGAACGAAGTTCTGCATAAGTTTATCATGAAAATAAGTAAATAAAACAGTTAACTCATATAAGAAGAGGCAGTGGCAAACAAGAATTAAAAACAGTGAAGAAGCTGACAAGTTAGAACTGAATTTGCAGCTGATTAGCACAGGATTGGTTTGTTTTGCTTTCCAACTAAATATTATATTGATACAATAGATCAATGTATCAATATAAATATATTATATATCCACCATATAGTCAATACTTGTGCAAAATCCAAAATGTTAATACTAGAAAATCACTCTGAAGGGGTAGTATTCTGAATATACCCTCTTTTCTTTACACAAGAAGAAATACCTACCGAACAAGCATATTCTCTGCTCTATAATATTCATTACTTCTGTATTTTTCTGCTTCTGTACTTTTTAAATCTATTCTTGGTGTGTGCCTTCCTCCATAATGATGTGTGGAAAACCTGGTGCATGTCATTTTGCTGGTTGTTTCATCTGCAATACCAGGAGCCACCATCCCAGGCGGGATTTGCCTCAGGATGCTTGAAAAAATTTAGCTTGGCAAATAAATCAAAGAGCTGCTTGAAAAATATTAAAACCAAGCCCTTAGAGTAGGCAGTTTCCCTGTCCCAGATTGGATCAGCCATGCAAACTGATGAAATCAAGTTTCTGGAGGGGAGACTGTTTCAGCCTGGCTGGTGATGCTAAGTGGTACCTGGAAACGCCGGGTGTTGCATGAGCACTTAGCACTCCTGGCTGAGCACAAGAAAGTTCATGGCCTTGGGTATCTTCAAACCTGCAAGGTGTCTGTAGGCAGCAGGTACCCCTGCTCGCAGTCCAAAAGGGGGTGTGTGGGCCATCATCTCCGAAACATCCTACGTGAGCTGGTGGTGGAAAGGCGAGGCAGTGTTATGAGACCGCAGGTTTAATGCACTCGTACCCTCTTGACCTGCATTTTGTAAAACAGGATCCATTAATTATTTTTGTTATTCTTCATACTGATCAATTCTTGCTAGAACTATAGATGCCAATGCACCTTCCCCTCACTCCCCCAGATCCACTTCTGGGACATCAGAAATAAAACCACTCGGTGCCAGACCACATGCAGCCCCAGGGAAGGACATAGGGGCTCAGGGGATGCCATTCCCATGAGGCTCGCATAGACCTCAGCTGATGGGGACGTCGGTAGCAAGACCCTTGTGGGCTCCCAGGACCCCCCCAGGGTCAGCAGTGCCCCGAAGACTTTGATGACTGGTTTTATGGTCTTGAGCACTGTGTGTACTGGCTTAGCACACCTTGGCGCAGCAGCCCCACGCCACTGGTGAGCAGGAAATGCTATTTTGGGGATCAAAATCTTGCTCTTACCAATCTGGGGGGAGGAGGTTGTCACAGGGTCAGTCTTTCCACCGGGGGGGGTGTCGTCTGCCAAATTGTGTCTAGTTGGCCATGTGACTGCCAAAGTGCATAGCGCTGTGTCAGCGCTGGGAGCCACTGGATTACCTTGTGTTCAGTCCAAAAAAACCTCTATGAATTTTTATGAGCATATATTGCAACTTCTGAAAGTTGATGAAAGCGTTTCCCAAAAGCTGACTTACTTGTGCAAGGAAAACTTGCCTTTACGTCCATCTCAGCTGAGCAGCTTGAAGAGGGGCGCTAAGCCTATCCAAGGATGCTGGACCCAAACCTTGTGATGTCTGGCGTCACCTCTCCAGGCAGATGAAAAGCCCCACAGGCGAGCCGAGCTCTGGATGTTTTTCTCAAGTTTTTTTTTTTTCCACAGCGTTGGCTGACCTTGGCCAGACCCTCAGGCACTTACCCACAAGCAGCAGCAGCAGCATTGCAGAGCATATGGCAGAGGAACAAAAACATGGCAGCATGCGGTGCAGCAGGTTCTGGTTCATGGAGCGCGTGCCCACAGCGTGCACCGGTGCAAATCCTGTGTCAGGGCTTCTGACACATTCAGCAGAAGCCAAACACGCTTGTGCCCCATCTGCTTCAAATTTGTGCTCCAAGGGGCACAATTACATGCAAACGGGGTCTGTGGCCTGAGCTGTGAACTGACTTGGCGTACCCTGTAGCTCAGCCCAGGGCCTGTACCATGAGACTGTCCCACCTTCTCTTACTCATCCTACGAAGAAAAATGTGTGCTGGGAATGAAAACCTCCTGAGAGAAGCCTGGTTTAGACAAGACCAAAAATACTGAAGGATAAATCACCCTAGCTAAAGGAGAATTGGGCTCGCTTCAAAATATTTCTTGTGAAAAACACTGATTCATTTTGGCATAAACTCCTGAAGCTCCACCAGCTTCCCAAAGCATGAGTTTTGCATCAGCTGTCCTTGAGAAAATTCATATCCCATCAGCCGAGTGGTGCTGCACAGGGAACGGCAGTTGCTGTGGTAGATGGAGTTCAATTAGTTGATGTGTTGCAACTGTGATTTTCAGGCTCCTGCTGCCTCACACCATGAGCAGGAGGAGGGTCAGGAGCCATCAGCCTGGGTGCAGTTTCCCTACTGAACTGTTTGCACTTGTAGAGCAGCAAATTAAAAGCAAACCTCCGGGGCCAGAGGTTTGTCTTCCAAGGCTGTGTCTACACAAAGCATGGTCACCAGTTTAGTTCCTCCTGGTTTGTCATTCATGCTGTTAATTACTCTATGCCTGGTTTTACCCATAGAAAATATAAAGTGTCATTCTTCCTAGTCCCTGGCTAGATTGGTTTTCTCCCTGGGGGGGTGTATGACATGTCCATGGGCAGTTATCAAGCGGTGATAACCTGCACAGGTAGTTTGGCTGTGTTTTCATGCCCTCCTGAAGGCGACTCAGCTTTTTCATGTACCTAGACCCTTGCTCAGCAAATTAAAATGTGACTTGGTTTACTTAGTTCATGTTGGATCACTGGTTGGAGGCTGGAAAGGATCTGGTAGTGAACTATGCTTAAGAGAGGAACCAGGGCCAAACATCCATTTTGCATGGATAACTCTTCCCAACACTTGATGGGAGGAGTGTGATACCTCTGAAATATGGAGCTCATGTTTCTTTCTGCTGCTTTGCCTTTGACTTAGACACAAGAGGACTTTCTTCCAATCTGCAGAAGTGGGATTATCTCCTCTAATGTCAGGCACCAAGAGGACAGCACTGGTTACCTGAGATCACAAAGCGGTGGTGGAATCTGCTCTTTCAAGATATGATTCCTCAGAACCTTGCACCTTTGCTAAAATTGAGAGCCAAAGCAGGATCATCATGCTCTGGCTTTTTGATATGGACACATTTGTAATCCACAATGCAGCACACTAATGCCTCCAAGGTGTGTTCAGTACAGCAAGACAGACCCAACATATTTTTAACAAAAGCTTTTTAACTACCTTTTGGGAAATGCTGATGAATTATCAAGAGGAAAACTGCTTAGCTGGGCGTTCTTAGAAGATGCACAGCAGCTCCCAAGAAGGGTGGCAGAAGAGCCTTGCTGAGCTGTTCAAAGTCAACTGGGGTTAAAAAAATGAATGCTACATAGCAGAAAGTAAAAGAATGACGACAGTGGGTCAAGATCTGGCATGACTCCTCATCCTAAACCTCCCTCTAGCAACAACGAGTAGCAGATGTTCAAGGAAAGATGAGAAACGGTAAAAGCAAAGTGATCTTCTCCTTATATGTCCTCCCAGCTTTAGGCACACAGTGGTTTCGACAAATCTGTAAGTCCCAGGGAAAAATCATATATGAGGTCTTTTTAAATACTTATTTCTGTGATGCATGACTATGGGATTTTTGTCCTGATTCCACATGAGCTCATTCAGCCACTGAACAGGCTTTTCAGAAAGACAGCATTATCGCAATAGCCAGATCTTCTCCGTGGCTTTCAACATGACTGCTGTGGAAGGGCAGCCTGCCAGGCTATCTAAATCCAGCCAGGAAGCCTACCAAATACCACTCAACAAGTCATGTCAGCTCCAGTTTCCTAGTGGTTACATTAATGGTTGCAACTCTGACCACAGGGGGAATGGTGCGTACTCCTCTGCGGCGTGAAAGCAAGGCCACAGCGTTGTGTTGCTCAGTCCTCCAGGGTTAAAGGGCCATTGAGGTCTGCCGGGACGGCTGCAAATTTCTCTGCAGCTTGGTGAAACATTCCAAAGGTTTTGTGGAGAAGGGAAATGCCTAAAAACGCAGGGGAGAACATTTTGTCTGCACAGGGGGCTCTACCCATGGTCTGGTGGGCAGGTTTTGAGTAAGACAGGCTCCTGGAAGCCAGTTAAGTTCCACCCCGGACCCAGAGTGGAGAGGACCCCTTTGCAAAACGCTCCATTCTGGCCCCAGGTTTTGCACAGCAGAGGATTGTCATTCGTAACCCCAAGGAGCTCCTGTCCCCATGCCCCCAGGGCATCCCAGGGCGCACCCCCAGGCATCGGCTGCCTCGAGATGCTTGGAGAGGCAGCGGGGCTGCAGATCAAGGCAAGGACGTGGCCACCCCAAGGGGCAGTCCCAGCTGTAACCCACACCGGAGACCGCCTGCTCGCTTCCACGGGCCAAGGTGGTGGTAGGAGAAAAAGGGAAAACTTGGGGCAGCCTAATCCAGCATTAAAGTCCTCACTAATTCTCTCCTTCCTGAGGACACCTGAGCCGTGGGGCTGGCGCGTGGGGGCCGGCGGCTGCCATCCCAGTTGGTTCGAGCAGCTGCAGCCATCTGCAGTACTTGTCTCCAGCAAGGTATGGTTTCTGCAGGATGGATGCCCCAGGGTTGGATTTCTGCGCCTCAGGAGTCACGCCAGACCTGGGGAGGGAGGGATGCAGCTTTCTGGACAAAAGGAGAGGGGGTATTTCATATCACCATCTCTGGTGCCAGGTGGGAGATGCTAAACCTCTGTGTCTCTCCAGTAGAGTTGCTTGGGAGGAGGGAGAAGTGGTTGCACAGAGCAGAGCTCTCCCCCTACCCCAGTAGTTTGACCTGCTGGGGGCCAGGAGAAACACGGATGCTGTACGGAGAGAAGGCAGAGAAGTCCTATCCTATGGGGGGAATAGGGCAGGTCGTGTTGTAAGCAGTTCATCTAGACAGTTTATCCCCAGCTGCTGCCAACAACAAGAGAAATTGTTGAGTCTGTGAAAAGGTGAGACGAAAAAACTCCAAGTGGTTCTTAAATGTATGCTCATAAAGTAGCAATGATCTGTGAATCGTGGCTTTCCAGCTTCGGAACTTTATAATGTGGCGATGCACACACCCAGATCCAAACTAACAGAAATATAAACTGACCTGAAAAAAATTCAGTCAAACTGATGCAAAACCTAAAAAAGAGAAAAGATATAAGAATAACATGTTTCGTGTTTCCCTGTCCTCTTGGGTTGCTAGACCCGCTGAGGCTGAAGCAACTTTCAAAATGCATAAACAAATCAAAGAACTAAAAATAACACCAATTATTAACTCATCCAGATGTATATTCACAAGTGACGCTTACTTTTAAAATGAAAGGGTCAAGATTGGATTTTTAAGATCCTTGCTACATTATTTAAGTACATCATAGACTGTGGTGAGTATGCATAGCTCTATCCTTCATCAACTTTGCTTTCTACCCTTGACACTGTTGGGGTTTTTTTTCCTCCTTATCTTTATTTTCTGCTGCTTGGTGAATGGAATCAGCCTGGCCAGAGAGGATTCCTGGCTCTTCTGCCCTCACACAAAGAAGCTGGGCCAGTCTTCACCAGAGCATGAACACCCATCTAGGGGCTCTCATTAGCCCAAGGGGCAGGGGATGAGATCCAGCCTGGAGGACGCTGGTGTAGGGCAAAGAAGGTGAGCAGGGCATGGGAGTGACTCCACGAGTTTTGGTACTGGCTCAACTGCAGGACTGCTGTTTGCCCTGGAGAGGTCCTGGGCCACAGTCCCACATCTGTAAAATGGGGATAATGTTTTCAAAGCTTACATGGCTTTCGGGAGGGTCGTGACTATTAATGGTCATGAAAAGCTCCACCATGTCAGAGACATGGGCCTTATAAGGGCTGCTGTCTCTATCTTGAGAGAAAAGGCTTAATTCAAATCAGCTGTCCCCACTGGTATTAAAATTGTTATCACCGCTCGTCTTTTGGCTGTCGGTGCAATCTTTCTCCTTTTAGAACTAAAACTGCATTTTAAAGCTTTAAACTGCAATTTGACCTCCACAGCTTGGCCAGATTCCTTGAAAATAGGGGTTGGACCTTGCCTTTGATTTTCTTCTCACACTCCTGGCCACGACTGGGCTTGAAAACATAAATACCAGCCATCAGCATTCAAATAAAAATGACTCTGGAGTCCGAGGAAAAATGGTACCATTATTTGGAAGCCATACTACAAACTGCCAGCTACCCTCTTGCAGAGCGATAAAACATGGATAGCTTTAGTGAAGAAGTAAAATTAGTTCCTGAGTTTCTGACCTGAGTTTCCTACCCCTGACTGCTATTCCATACTGCAGTTTAATTCAGCTGTTTATGTGAAGATGCCCTATTGGGATAAGGCAGTGAATCTAGCCAATGTTGCGGAGATGAATGCATTTATTCTTCTTGAAATAAAAATGGTGTCATGGGATCTTTCATGCCTCCCCACAGACAGAAGCTTGATTTAAAATGTCATCTGAGGGATCACATCACTAGAAGCACATATTACTTCCTAGCTCAGTGCTAGGGCGTTGACAGAAAGCAATAAAGTGTCCTCAGCCGTGACATGCAGTTAGACGTTGTGCTCCAAAGTGCGGCTCAGCACCTGGGCACCTGTGCTGCGGCAAGGGCCAACCGGACTCTTCGATCCCTGTACCATGATGGCAGGATTACACCCCCTCACTGGAAATATTTTTCTATTCGATTCGGTGTAAGTATGGCTTTGTAAAGAGCTAATGAACTTGAAACATCCCTGCTGCAGCATTTTCTCAGCTCAGTTTTTGGCAGTGTAATTTATTTTTCCCCATCCACACCGCTATTTTCAGACATAGTTAGTACCAGTATTTCAAGCGTAAAGACCCTTGCTAAGCAGAAACTTCCCCTTAATTTATTTATTATTTAAACTAACTCTTGAAATGTGTTTGCTTGATGGTGTCGGCAACCTCCAGCTGACATCACTGGACGTCATGGACCCCCATCACACCCCTGAGGAGGGCTGGAGCCTGTGGCACCAGGAAACAAAGGTGGCTGCTCCTGTCATCAACCGGGAAAGATGGAGCAGCAGGCACCACCACACCTTCATCCAGCCGCCGCTGCAGGACCATCTCTCAGTCCAAGCCTCCTGACCCAGCAAAGAGCTACAAAATCTCCAGGCGTCATTTGTTTTTGCCACGGTCCCCAGAGTTTCTTGATGTGGGGAGAGAAGGGAAGCATTTTGTGGTTAAGAAGAAGGTAAAAGGGGGAGCATGCAGAGGAGCAAGGCCTCACTGGCTGGAGTGGGATTGCTCTGAGGAGAGCAGGTCTGTGATGGGCATCCAGACCATGCCCAGAGGTGGAGGGCAGCCCAGGTGTGGCCCGCTTGGAGAAGCACTTTGAGATGAAAAGTGTTGCTGTTAGCGGTTTGTGACTCCCCAGGCTTTAGAAAACAGCCAGCCTGGGGGAATGGAGGGCATTGCGTGGCCGGGTATGCTTGCAGAAGGAGCGAAATTTTCACTGAAGTTGCTAAAACATGATTTTTGAGCCTGGCTTGATGTCTTGCCCCTCCCGTTGCCTGGTGTGTTTAGGAGAGGCAGGAAACAGGCAGTCAGGGCATTGCTTAACAAACACTTGGCCACGAGGAAAAAACTACTTTAGCCACGACATGGAAATCTTGACTGCACTGAGCTTACTACCAGGAGTAGACCTGTCTCCCCACTACCACCACACAGCATGCTTGGCTTTCTGCCCCGGGAGCTCGTGTCCTCCAGAGCAAACCCCTTCTCTGCTCCTGCATCCATCCCCAATCTCCTCGTGGGAATTTGCTGTGTTGAACAGCAGCTTGGGGCTAATTTTTTGGCATTGGGCCTCAAGGCCAGCTGTGCTCTGTGACGGCTTCCTCAGGTGTCCTCCAGAGATGTTTTGAAGACAGTAAGTGAGCTCAATAGGTAAATTCTCCTGAAAAAAAAAGACGTGTTCTTCGGTCATTTGCTGTCTTTACAACACAGGCAAGAAGTAAATAAGATAAGCAAATAGGCATATTTGTGAGGCCTTAATCTGAGAGGGAAGAAGTTGAGCTGATGGGGGAATGACAACTCTGCAAGCGTTTATCATGTGAAAAGGGTTTAATGGCATGGCACTAGCTCCTCAGCACATGAAATCTGGTTCAGTTCTTGCACTGTTTGAATCACTGTGTTGGTCAGCACTGGCCTGCGTCACTGCTGACCATTTCTCCAAGTAGGGAAAACCGCTGGGCAACAAACTCGCCTGTTTGTCTGCAGGCAAGCCAAGGGACACCCTTCATGCCCCTGCGCAGCATCGCTTGGTTCACAGGAGCGAAAGGGCAGCTTTTCCTCTGGGTCTGGTGCCAGGAACAGCTTCTGAGTCTGGTCCCAGAAACAACTCCATGTAAAGCGTGCCGACAGAGGCCGAGGCGGCAGGCTCCCTTCTTGCACTCCTACAACTGCTGCTGCTGAAACACAACCCTCGTTTTAAATCGGCTGCAGTGAAACGGAAGGCTTTGAGAAAACAAACTCTCTCCAAACATACCCTTAACTTCATTTCCTCTGGTGGCCCTCCTTCTTTCTGGGCTAGGTTTCATGGGTCACTTTGTATTTCATTTTTTTCTTCTTCTTCTAATTTTAATTCTTGTCCCACCAGGGGTTGTTCTTTCATAGGATCCCAGCCACGAAATCTCAGATGGCAGTGAGAGCTGAGACGGGGACTTGCCTGTGTTCTCTCTGCTTTTTTCTTTTCTCTTTTTTCTAGGTTTTAAGCTGAGCTCTAACATATCCCATATTTTATTCATTTAGGAGGATTCTTTTACACCACAAGAAAAGTAGATTGTCTGCCTGGTCTGTAATCATGCTAAAAAGATTAAAAACAATAATAAATACAGTTTTTCCCTAGAATATTTTTTCCACCGAACTCCACTTCTATTGAAACGCAGCCACTTGAGCACCATTTATTTATCACATTTCCAAAACCACAGTTGGATCATCCTTATCAACAGCCTCTTCTTACAAAGACAGCAATGTTCAACGCCCTAAGCAGGGGTAGGGATAAGATCCACTCGTCCTAGTAGTTCAGCTGGAGTAAAACCGGCAGAGCCTGGCATTGTTTCTGTTGGAGCTGTCTTCTGGATCAGACCCGGAGGAGGAAGGTGTGTGGTGGGCTGGCTCCTGCTCTCCAGTTTGCTCTCTCCTGGCTGGGCTTGGTGGCCCATGGGCTTCCATGGCTGCATTGCAGCCGACACTACCCGTGCTTGCTGTGGGCATTGGGGCTGGTTCACATGAGCACGCAGACCATTACTCACTAGGCACGATTAATGCCGTCTTTGTTACTCTAACACAGTGGATTGTGTTATTTTCGTCAAAAAACCGTTTTTCAGTGCAGCGCTCCCAACCCAGGCGCTCCGGCAGGCCCAGCAACTCCACCGAAATGCCACTGGCTGGGACCGGAGTTAAGTCCGGCAGATTTTCATCTCCTCTTCCATTTCTCTTTTTGGCAGAGAAACCTGAGGTTTTTGCCTCATGCGACCCAGCCCCGGAGCACCGCAGTCGCCGTCCTGGGAGGACTACCTCAGGACAAGACTGGCGGGTGGCGGAACCCTGCTCTCTGCTATTTGCGATAGCAAGAGGAAGGTCCCAAAGCGGGCAGCTCCCTTTCTCCCCACGGCAGCAACAGCAGCAGCAAGCCCAGACCTCTGCCACTCCTTCGTGCGTGTGTTTTCTATTTTAATAAGGAAAGAAAGAAGAAAAAAAAAAAACAAAAGCGGTTTACAAGTCCTTCCCAAGGCTGGGAGTCCTGGGCTGGAGACCCACCTCCAGCCCGGCGGTGGCCCCGGCCGGGTCCCGCTCCCCCGCGGAGCCAAGCCCGGGGCCGGGCCGAGGGGCGCATCCCTGTGATGGAGTCACCAGCCGCTGGGTGCCACTCTTGTCCTGCCGAACCCCGCCGAAACCGCCGCCGAGGAGGGAGGGATGGAGGGACGGAGGGACGGAGGGAGCCGCCGGCAGCGGGGTTAGGGCTCCACCTCAGCAAGGGGACGGGCGAAAACGGGGACGCCAGCAGCCCCTCTGCCCGAGGGGGCGCGCAGAGAGGGGCGGGCGGGTATTCCCGCTGGCCAGCCGGCGACGCGGCGGGCATGCCGGCCGAGAGCATCGCCGGGTTCACACCTTGCCTTTTCCCGTCGCACGTCTGACTTCTGCCTCCTAGGAGCGGCTGAGCACTCTGCCATCACTGGCCTGCACGGCGGTGGAGTGCCATGGTCTCCCAGCCCCACCGCCGGGGAAGGAAAGGCACAGGGGCTCTGCCCAAAGACCTGCAGCGGTGGTCCCCGATTTCCCATCGTCTCCCCAGCGAAAATGCCGGCTATGGCCCTGGGCGAGGCTGGCCGGGCGTAAGAGTCACACCGTGTGCCGAAGCCCTGTCAGCGTTGTGCACGAGGCAAAGCTGGAGACCCCCAGACCAAGCTTTTGTAACAGTATCTAGGTGCTTTACTCCCACCGGCTTAAATGAGAGTTTGACACTCAAATACCTTTGCGGATCCGAGTGTTAGATTACGTTAATAAAAGGCAAAAGAGCAAGAGAAGTAGGCAAACGCGGGTTTTGAAGCTCTTAGTTTGGCAGCAACATTTTACGGCATATTTTCGCAAAGTGAGTTCATTTTGTCCCTCTGGTAACACGAGCTACTGCGTTTTTTCATGGGTTTTATTGAACGGAATGAACTTTTAGATGGAAAACACTGAATTGTGTGGCATCAGGATAATACTCTAGATTAACATCTTTTCATATTACTTGGGGATGTTTATTTTTAAGCTGGCAAGGAGCAGATGGGCAACTATCAACAAACACAGGATAGTGGCAAGAGCAGCTGGAAAATGCATTAGCTCATCTCTGTTTAAAAGTACATAATTGGGACTTCAATATCAAAAGTCCCTTAAAAATGAGAAGCAAGTTCTTACTGCAAACATCAAACAAATTTTCCTGGGTTCAACATTGGTGAAGTTCAACAACAAGCTGTACTCATGGACATTTCCGTCTATTTAGAATACTTACACTGACACTTTCCAAAGAAAAGAAGAAACAGGACATGGGAATGACTCAGTAAGTATAGAGTTCAGATGTAACATCTGCTGAAAAATTCATTAAGTACCTACCTACCTATCTGTTTGACCCCAGACCCATTAATCCCAGAGTGAAAGCTCTTCACCTCTTGGTGTGGGCTTTCGGAGAGGCCTTTCTTCTTGGTCCACATGGTCCCCCCACAAAGGAAGCCCCCATCCCGCATGTGCCTAGCAGCAATGCCCCCGTGTGACTTTTATATCCACCAGAGATTGATGGCCCTACATCTCCACTGACTTGTGGCCATTAAGCTCTGAGATACCTTTCTGTGTGGCTGCCAACTATGCTCAGTCAGAGTCATTCCTCCTGGAAATGTGTATATTGAGGGAGTGTGGATTGTATGGGATTTTATATGCCGTAGGGTTAACCTTTACTCAGCCTGTATGCTGGGGAGGAGGATTTAAGTGATGTGCTGGAAAATGTCCCCTGAAGATACTAATCTTTTTCCCTCCTTTCTTATTTCACTTTAAGCCTTCTTCAGGAAATTGCTTGTGGTTTAAAAGCGAGATCTCTGATCTACCGGCAAACATGTCTCCCAGGGGCCTGAATCTGCATTTCACACAAAAAAAAAAACCACTTTAGCCAGCTCAGGTGTTTGTCAAAGCACCAGCATATAAAGCAAGGTAAAGAAGAGATGCAGAGAATGGAGAAACATGCTCCTGGGGCCACGGCAGAGGAAAGAGCCCGTCTCCAGGACTCAGCAGGAACTCTGAAAGCCGGGATACAGCACTAGAGAAACAGTTTGAATGGCCAAAGAAACAATGACTTACCTGAATGAAAAATTGTTGAAGGTTAGGTATGCCTTTTCTTGAGCAAAACCGTATGTTATTGTTTGGGTGGTTTGAATTTCCGAAGGTTGGATTTCTGATGTAGTCCAAATATAGCCTGAGTGGGAGTTTGGCCATTTATCACCCTGGGAATATAAATCAGACCACAGACTACCCCCAAATTGCTCATTCTTGTAGGGTAGTCATGAACGTGGAACAGGTTTACATTCAAAACTGAGCAGCCAGTACTTAGCACAGCAAGCCAAAGAGCATTTACTATCCCAAATCCTGCAATGAGCTGTAAAGATTGCAGTTGTATCCAAAACATATCATTAGGCCTTCTTTTGATTTTTGGTAATTAGAATCTTCCCAAATATCTCTGAGCATTTTCATTACTTTGTAAATTTTCCCCAAATAGTTTGGACAAATTATTTTCAGCAGATGGCTTGTTATGAATAGCTTGTGAATTTTTCACTTTGACATCTGTACTGTGTTTACTGGGTGTTTTAATCAGTTCCTGGGCTGAATGACTGAAATGTTTGCAAAGGAGGAAAAATGAACATAGGATACTAAATAAGAAACAGTGCATTTCAAGGGCAAACAGATTCAGCTGACTGTATTCACAAACACTTTCAGAGATTTCCAGCAACTGCTGACTACCTTGTGGACACTGGATGCCGTGATGTATGTATGCCTGCACATCAAACTCATCTTGCTCAGCTGAAAGTGTAATTGTGAACCTCTTCGCCTTTTTTAGCAGCCACGTTATGTAGTCAGAACTGACTCGCAGAATTTTTGCTCCAACGAGTTATACTTTAACCACATGCCCAATCCTGACTGTCTCAACACTGATGTGGAGGTATTGTTAAGCAGAGCTGCACGTCCAAACGGGCTACTTTTATCTTCTTGCTTTGTCTTTCTCAAAATAACATTGGAAGATAAGGTACACTCTTTCTTTGATCACTAATCTCTGACTCTTGAATGGTGACCACAAAGGATAAGTATGCATTGAACAGAAGTCCTGATGATCAGCACATGATTATGGTTTCAAGGAATGGGAAAATTAAAACAGAAAGCAAAAACCCCAAACATGGGGGAGGCTGGAAAGGAGAGAAAAAGGGCCAGGATAAGAAACTTCGAGCATCTTCAACAGAGCACAACCATAAAACAAACATAAGCATTTGCTGATGAGAATTAGCATATTCTTGCTTTAGTGGTGTCCTCTCCTGCCTGAAGATAGTTTAATTAATAAAAAGCACAGTAATAGGGAGAAAACTATTGGGACAACGATTGTCTCTGTGGTATGTTCATACGGCACACGGTACAAAGGGGTCCTAGCACTGCCATCATGCAAATTTTAAATACAAATAGCACTGGGAGGAGTGGCAGGAGGTTGTGAGACTGCAGCACCAGTGGCAAAGCCATATGCAGCAGTGCAGGCTGCAACATGCTCCAGCCGTGCCTTTTCTCACAGCAGATGCTGCTGTGCCCGCCACCTCAGCTCACCCCCGAGTCCCCAGCATGTCTGGCAAGCCACGGCCAGCCTCGGGTTTCTTGAAAGGCTTGTGATTTTTCTGTGCTGAGTTGCCATCCAAATGGTAAGTAATAAACACTTTAATAATTCATAACCAGTCAGTAATATCTTAAATAATTTAACAAACAATTTGTCATCTTTCCTTGCAACAGAAGATGCTGGCTGAAGAGCAGCTGAGAAAGGTATCGTGTCCACCTCACCCCTCCCCAGGAGCAGGCTTTGCCCCAGCCTGAGCTCACCCAGGTGGATGCAGCCTGCAGCAGAGCAATGGGAGCCCACCCTGACCTCGGGGGGGTTGAGTACAGACCCGCTGGTCAGAGGAACAGGGCGAACTACATTCAGCAATCTTCTCCCGTAAATGTTCGGTATGCTCAGAGACCTATTTCTGGAGCCGTTCTCCTACCCACTGCCCTCGGTGATGAGACACTGAATTCCCGCCTCCCTTATCCCTGCTTTCCTCTGGTTAAGCATTCAGCTTCTCTGCAGAGCAGCACAGACCCTCGGAGCCACAGATCCTGCTTCGTCACCCAAGCTGCTAAAGGCTTGCAGCAGGCCTAAGGCCCTTCATTCCCACGCGGCTTAAGCAGCAAGTCCCAACAAGATGGATGTTATCTTCCAAAGGCATGGAGAAGATCTTGGAGCAATGCTTAGTTCAGAGAACCACCTCAGAAGATAAAAGCCCAAGAGAAATAAGAGACCAAACACACTTGAGTCAAAAGTGGTAGTTTTGCCTGGTTAGACTGTAGCATATATCTGCAGCGTAACCTCAGCATCATGTTAAACACAAACAGCACCCGGTGAAGCCAGCCAAGCTCTCCAGGTGCTTAAAATCATACAAGTGCTTAAGATTGTAATTGAGCAAAGCACATAAGGAACACAAGTGATGTCCGCTGAGGCATAAGGAATATGTAATAAGTCGTAGAGAAGTACGCTTTTTATTATGTTTTAAAAGAAGTCTGTGCTCTTATTTCCAAGTAGATCCAATCCTGCTGATGGATACGATTCCCTGCACACAGGCTTTTTTAGGAGAAAATGTTGCATTGGCTCCAGTGAATTTATGCTGACAGAAAACATGGTTCTCTGCAACTTAGCTGTTCCTCAAAAGGCCCTTTAGCTAGGGCATTTGCCATATCTAAATACGCTTTTTCATTTAAGAGGCGTATTTTCATTTAATAGCAGCCACCCCACTATTAAAAGCATTTAAAACAACCCCAACCTTGCTGTGAGCACCGGGCTAGAGCAAACAGGCACACAGCCCAGTGGAGCGCTGGCGAGCACCAAGAAGGATGGCAAGGGGAGCAGGACAGAGCATCAAAGAGCCTCACTGCCCAAAAACCAGAAGGAAGTGTGGCCCGTTCCTGTCACCACAATGTCCATGCTATGCTATGAGGGCGAGAGCTCGGGCGTTTTGCAGGGCTTCCTCCCAGGAAATTGTCTAGCCCAGAAAAGCAGGGGAAACTCAAGAAGCATCGCTCTTACCCTGCAAACGCGGCTGCAGCTAATTGGCATAGCACAGCATTTTCAAAAGCACCAAAGCGGGGCTTAGGAGCTTTACCCGTCCCCGAACAGGTGTAAACTTCTAAGCATCAAATCACATTAAAAATTCCCTCTGGGCTTAAAAGTCACTTTGGTGACTCATAACAGGAGGCTGCTGTTTCTGGGCCTTTTTAATGGCAACCCCAGGAGATGGGAGAGCAGAGGCGGACAAGCCTTTCCTTGCATGAGAGGGAGCTGATCCACAATCTGCAGGGAGTCGCCTCGCACGGAGATGCTTTTGCCAAGACCCGGCTGGTCCCGGGGACCCCTGGGCTCCTGGGGACAGCCCCAGACCAGCAGGAAATAGCTGGGGATGGCAAGCAGCTAGGCTGAAGTAGTCCTGGAGATTTCTTTGACCCAAAGGACTTTGACTTTATCCTGTAATGCCTTTTCCGTAACGAGTGACATCTAAATTATCTCTCGTAGCAGCTAATATGTGTGTCAGTGCTGCCGTTTGCCAATGAAGAGAGCTTCTTCAGGATTTTCTAAATTATCTCGTAAATATATGCCCTTGCTCACAGGTCTGCTTACCCACAAACACCGACACAACACTAATTAACTCCTCAGAAGTGCTCTCCTAGCCCTCGGCTCCTGCTGTCTCTCTCCAGCCCTGCTGATGTTTCTTCTTTGATAGATTTTATTGTGTTCAGGAGAATCCCAACATTGCAGGCACTGTGTGATGGCAGGGCTGTCCCAAGAGTCACTCCCATTTGATGGCTGCAATAGTTTTTGACTTCTTTTTGAAGCGGTTCTTCCTCCCCCTTACAGGTTTTTCCCCTCAATAACCCAGAACCTTTTTCAAAAAGATACAAGCTGACACAGTTGGTTGATGTCAGGAAAACTGTCAGTTACTATATGGGCAGAAATGAGCCTTCTGGGAGATGCAATACATTATTCATCATCTTCTGAAGATCATCTAAAGGTCAGGCTGTTTTGGCCTCAAGGTGGATAAGATATGCATTCAGCCCCATGGGCTGGCCACGGTTCCTATACTTGGTAGCCTGAGGTATTACACAAGGCGCTTGCATCAGAAACCTAAAAAGCAGAGACAGCTTCATAGCACTGCAGATAACTGTTGCTGGGATCAGCTAGCTATTTACAGGTTTTTTAGAGACACCCTTGGTCTACCTACCATGTCAGGAGAGAATCAGCACTTCAGGCTTTGCGAAAAGGTAGTGCTTTTCTGTTTCGCTGCTGAGGAACTAGAGTTTTTACCAGTTTTTCTCCTAACTTTTGGATCTGTGCAGTCAGAGAATAAAAGTCTATCAAAACTTCTTAAAAGACAAATACATGAATCAGTTCAGAGCATCTACCTGCCAGGGCCAACGTGGCAAGGTGCCCAAGGGCAGTCAAGGCAGGGCATATGCCGCCTCAACTCTCAGGTCCTGCTGTCGGGGTTGGGTGTTTTAATTTTCCTGAGATGTCCAGTTTCCTAGGGGTGCTCCGTGCTCTGGGAGTTTTGTTTTGGCAGTCATGTAGTCAATCATCCCCCCGTCATGCTTTTGGCCAATAGTCAAAGTATCTTTGGGAGGTGTTTAACATTACGGGAGATTTAAAACATCTTTGTCTCAAAACCAAAATATAATTATCCAGTTAGGTGGAAGCTTTTAGGGTGCTGTATCAAGCTATATCAAGAAAAGACACAAAATCAATTAAAAAACCACAGGTTTTCCATATCTGGGATTTAAAAAGACAATGACTGAAAGACAATCTGTTCCAGCATAGCTATTACCAAGTAGAAATACTTTTTGCATCCATGAAATACAAAGCATTCCCTCATACCTCCAGAAATACCATGGTATTTTCCGTCTGCTCTGATGCTGCCTTTGTTGTTACTGGTGAAGATAGCTGCATCAGAAGGACTTAAACTGGGCCAGATTCTCATATCCAAATTTGTGCCTCTCATTCACTCCGCAATATACATGCAATTAAAAGGACTAGCAAGTACAAGCAGAAATGGAAACACATCAGGCTACTAACTGTAGCAGTGGTGTGGGATAATGTGTCTTCTTCTTCCACTTGAGGAACATCTGTACACCCAAAACAGTGAATTTTTTCAGTTGTTTGAAAAATAGACTGTAACACCATGGATTGGTCATTGGTCAAACTGCAAAAGTACTGCAATGTCAATTGCAGTCATTAACTGTCACTGTCCTGTCTTGTCCCCCATAAGCAGTATCTGGCGCTTTGCTGGGCTGCTGTTTCCCAGGCTGCACAATGCTCGCCGTGATGCCGTAGGTGGTGGCTTCTGCAGTAGTAGCAACCACACTGCTCAGGGATCTTCACTGGCTCCCTTTATCTTACTTGAAGGCTGCTTTGTACATCCATCAGCTTCAACCAGTTCTGTGTTTGATCTGGTGATCGATGCCTGACTTGAGGTCTGCCATTACTGTCAGCCCATGTACTGTCCTGTTTGGATTTGGTTGGTGAGACAAAACATGATATTGTTTCTGTTCTCTGCTTGGGTAAGTGCAAAGCACGCCTGGCCGTGATGGAAAATGCCATACACATGCACACACACCATTGCTGGTGAAAGGCATTAAGCTGTCCCAAATCCAGACTTAGAAACATGATGAATAGCTTGGAGTTACACTGGGGACCGCTCTGCTGTCCCCCACCATCAGGTGCATGCAGCGAGACAGGGCTGGGTTCTGGGGAGAGACCTGGTGCCATTCAACTTACATGGATGTTTTTACTCCATAGCAGCAGCTTTAGCTGCCATCCAAGAGAAAGGCAGAGTTCATCTGGTCAAGCAAGAACTATAATGAGCTGCTCTGTACTTAAATGACATCTAATTTCCTGGCTTGTATATGGGGCAGGCACCAACCCCACCAAGCTGTGATGTGCCCTGGCCCATAGCTTCCTACCTAGCTGACACGTGACGATGGACTTGGAGAAGCCTCATTCAGTGCCTTCTTTGCCTTACTTTTATTGGCAAGGTCTCAGCCCAGTTCCACAGAGTAGGGGGAGAGAGGCACTCCCCACACTACAGGAGGGGCAAGCTAGGGACCACAGAGGTAAGCTGCGTACACACAACTCGATGGGACCAGAGGGGACGCACCTAAGGGTGCTGGGGGTGATGGCCAATGTCTCTGCGAGGGCATGTTCTCTCATCTCTGGAAGGTCATAGCAACCGGGAGCGGTCCCTAATAACGGGAGAAAGACTCCTGCCTCCAAAAAAAAACCAGGAAGGAGAATCTGGGGAAAGACCAACTGATCAAACTCAGTCTAGTGCCTGGGAAAACTATGAAGCAAGTCCTGAGGGACTGTGTCCACATCATGAAGGTCAGGAGAGTGACTAGGAATAGCCAGCATGGGTTCTCCAGGGGCAAAGTGTGCCTGACCAGCCTGCCTGCCCTCTTGGTGGAATAAGTGACCTGCTCTGCAGGGGTGAGGAGGGCAGTGGATATTGCTTTCCTTGGCTTTAACAAGGCTTTCACCATGGTCTCCCATAACATCCTTGTAGCCAAACTGAGGTGATATGGGCTGCATGGATGGACATAGAAAGCGGTGAAAAACTGTCTGGATGTTTAGGCTCCAGAGGGAGTGGCCATGGATTCAGAGTCCATCAGGCAGCCAATTATGAGTAGTGAGTTTTGGGGTCAATACTGAGGACAGAACTGGTTTACACCAGTATCGCCCACAACCTGCACAATGGGAGATAACAGTTCCTCAGCAAGTTCGCAGACAATGTCAAAGCAGAAGGAGGTCATTACCCTGGAGAGCCGGGCTGCTGTTCAGAGGGACCTGGACAAGCTAGAGAAATGGGCAACAGGGACCTCATGAAGTTCAGCATGGACAGATGCAAAGACATCCTGCACCTCATCTCCCTGCAACAGTGGGGACCTACTGCCTGGACAGCAGCTCTGCAGAGAAGGACCTGAGGGTCCCAGTGAGCAACGGGTTGAACACGACCCAGCAGTGTGCTTCCACAGGGATGAAGGCTAACTCCAGACTGGGTTGGATCGGCAAGTGTGCAACCAGCAGGTCAAGGGAAGTGATCTTTCCCCTGTTATCAACAGTAGTGAGACTGCACCTAGAGTACAGTGTCCAGTTTGCGGTTTCCAGTGCAAGAAAGATACGGATATACGAAAGCAAGTGCAGTAGAGGGACACTAAGACGGTTAGAGGACTGGAGCATGATGTGTGAAGAAAAGCTAAGGGAACTGAATTTATTTGGCCTGAGAAGACTGGAAGGACAAGAGGCAGCAGTCAGGAGTTGCAGGATGGGAAATCCTATCTGGACATAAGGGAAAACCTTCTTTGTCGTGAGAGGTGGGAACAGGAGCACAGAGAGGCTGGGGAACCTTCATCCCTGAAAATTTTCAAAACACCCCAGTAGCATTTTCTCTGCCTGCTACCAATGCAACAGACACTCTTGCGGGGACTACAAGAAATAACATTTTTACCTGGCTTATTCTTAAATGCCTAGCAAGAGCTAGAGCAACAAAAAGTACCATTTTTGAGAGTGAAGACCTGAACACCTCTTAGGAACAGAGGCCCTGTGACTGGCCCAAGGGCAGCGTAAGGGCAGGAAGGTGAGTGCCTGGGGCTGCAGAAACAGTCGGTCTCATCGCCTTGGTATGGGACTTCATGAAATGATTGAGAAAGCTGCTAGTGGCCACAGTTTAGTTGGAATTTGGCCTGGAGTGAAGTCAACAAGAAAGAAAAAAAACCTCTAACATCAAAGCTTTCCTCTCAGGGTCAATTTACACCCTCAAATTGTCTGTTGTCTGAGTCAATCTAACAGCTTGCTGTTGAACAGGGAGGGTTTGCTTACCTCCAAGGACCCCAGCCCTCTCCTTCTCATCCAGCTCCCTGGTCCCACCACCTCGTCTGCTTGAGCACTCATCAGCCCCTGCTGTCAGCTGCCCGGGGTGGCCAGAGACAAGCAGCAAAGCACAGAAGCTAGAGGGAAGGAGCAGGACTTGCCCCTTTCTGAAGTGTTGAGCTGTTAGATTGGTCCAGCCACCTCCTGTCACCTCCTGCCAAAGTGCTGGGTGGGAGGGAGCCAGAAGGAGCTAACAGAGCTGTCTTGCTGCAAAAGAAAATCCTGCCATTGGAAATGCACGAAACCAAACTGCCCTAACATAGCACTGGCAAGATCACTTGAACAGGCTTAGCGTGGAAGAGATTCCCGGGTACATAG
This sequence comes from Pandion haliaetus, assembly GCA_013401275.1. Lineage (NCBI taxonomy): Eukaryota > Metazoa > Chordata > Aves > Accipitriformes > Pandionidae > Pandion > Pandion haliaetus. The sequence goes on along the minus strand of VYZV01003822.1, from coordinate 40,063 downwards.
TGGCTGCAGATGCAGCAGGTGTCCTCCTGAAACACTCACCCTCTCATGACACTGATGGTGCCAAGACAGGCACTGGCTGCTCTGCTTCGTCTCTGCAGAGTGGATTGTGGGGTGCGTTTACCACTTGCAGAGGGGAGGTCACTGACTGTGTCCTCTCAAGCGCCCAGAAGGCCAAAACCACAATTCCCAGCTAGAAGTTTTTCCTCCATCTAGCTAAGGCCAAGGAAGCAGGATCTGCAGCTATCTGATGTTGCCTGGCATAGAGACTGGCGAGGGAAGATTACTAGCTAACCATTTATTTTTACGTAAAAGAAGCTAGCAACATGCATGGGTCAAATTGTCTTCCTGCTTCATGCATCACAACCTAGAAGGCTGCTTTCCTGCCACTGCTGCAAATCAATCCTTCAAAAGTTTCCTGGCTCAGTCTCCAAATCACTTACCTTTGATTATTTCTAGTTCCACTGTATAGCCCATCGTGTCTTGAGGCCACGGGACAAAAGCCAGGAGTCCTACAGTGCAACTGCTCTCTTAATTCCTTGGGTGTCTTCCCCGCTGATACATAGCAGAGATTGGCAACTAATCTATATATAGTACAGCACCGCAGCCGAGACACAATGGCTGCATTCAGCGTGCATACATGATGATGTCAGCAATGGCTGTTTAATTGCATCATGGGAAGTGAGGGGAGAAAAGAATTGGAAGGAAAAAAAAAAAAGAAAGGGGGCCCCTGGCCCCTCCACTTTACATAATTTCCTTCACCACCAGATGGGAACGCATGGGAATGCCGGCCCCGCATCTCGGGAGCTCCCTCCCCGAAGCCTGGCATGGCCACATCTGTTTCCCTGATTTCCTACGCTTCTGATCTTCTTCACCTGCCCTGCACCCCACCACCTTGGGCGAGCTTCCTGAGATGCTGCTACCGCCATTTGATTTGGCTTCCTGAGGCTCGCTCCCTCCTTCCTTATTTTTACTTCTCCGGCTTGCAGTAGCATCCAAAGGCGGGTAGCTGTGAAACACCGAGGAAGGGTAGGGTCTGCACTGCAGAGACCACACAAGCCCCTTGGCTGCTTTTATTTAAACAAATGAGCATCTGTACTGCCAGGCAGTGGTTCACAAAAGGGCCTGTCAGGCTCAACGCAACTCCGCTGCTCTGCGGCTAGCAAACAAGATATACAAACTTCTCTTCCCAGCAGCCATCCATCATCGTAAATGTACGTGGGTTTTATTTGAAAGGAGAGACAACACCCTGCTTTAGTAAAGCGAGAAAGGGAAAAGATCCTCTGAGTGACAGCATTCCCCTCTCTGAGACCTACACCACCAGCCAAGCCAACAGCTTTAAAATGTCCCTGTATCCCTGCCTTCCCTTTAAAATTCCCGCTCCTCCAAACAGGACCTGTGATATCCTGCATTTTAAGAAAGCTTCCCTTTGTCTTATCCCCCAGCCTATTTATAGCTCCCGTGGTGGATGTATACTGGGAAGGATTTACACCAGCAGGCGCAGGGCCCTTCTGCGCATGGAGAGGAGGAGGCACGCCGCAAAGGGACCTTGAATAGCCTCCGAGAAACACACGGCTCCTTGAGGTGCATTTTCTGGGAGGAGGCTCTCACCCAAAGGGTTTCAGCTGCCTGTTTTCCCAGCGGCACGCGAGAGGGGCTTTGGGCTGTGATGCGAGTGATGGGCTGCTTTTGCAAGTCTGCTTTTACGAAGGATGGCACGGGTGCTGTTGGTGTCCCACGTAGGAGGAGAGACAGCCACCCTCTCCCACTGCCAGGGAAAGCTGCCCAGGCAAGAGCTTCTCCCTCCTTGGCTCCCTCCTGGAGCAGCAAGGAGGGGAAAGGCCTCTTCATGGATCACTTCGTGTTCCCAGAGACTTTGCAGAGAAGCCGGGATCTGAGACTCCAACCTCTCGCACGTCCCGCGAGCGCACAACAGCCTCATCCTGTAACCTGAGTCTGGAGAAACCGCACGACGCAAGGTAGCAAAAGCTTCCTCTGAATCCATCTTACAGCTTTCCCCTACAGGAAACGCAATTATAATGACAGTAAATACTTACACGAACCAGAAACTTTGATTATCACCCCGCATGGCTGCTTGCTTGTTCATTCGCTCTCATGAAGGAGCATATTATTTTTGCACGTACTGTCCCTGACCAGTGTTGGTTTCAACATACAAAACCCTAAACAGTTCAGGTCCAGACTAGCTCAAAGCCTGTTTCCTGCTAAGGACAATGCAAAAATATGTCCACTTTTCTCTCTCAGCATTCAATTTATACCTCTGGAACTGTCCTGCCTTGATCAGAGCAGCTGTGGGAAAAAGCAGCTCCCAAATGCGGGTCAGGATTAGTGCTGCATGTAACACAAAATCTTCTGAGGGCACGTGCTGCTTTCCAAGGGTCACGGTTTGCAAATGTTCAGGGAGTTACATTGCATGGCCATGAGGGAGAAGCGGTCTGTCCAAGTCCCCCAGGGAACGATGAGGAGGCAGAAGGAGACGCAGCACTTGGATGCAGATAGCCTTAAGATGTAGATGATGTCTCTCTGCAGCAAGCTGAAGAGATGGAAGACAGTAGTGTCCCTCTGAACAGGCTACACAAGAGCTTCCCCCTTCTAGGCACGAGGTCAGCCACCGCGGTGCCGCAGCATCTTAGGGGACAGTCACACGTCCCAGTTTAGGGGCTGAACTGGGGGCTGGTAATGAGTAGCTGAGGGTGCCAGGCTTCCCAGATCCCACAGCCAGATCTGGAGGGGAACAGCTGCCCACTCCCAGAGTTTACACAGCTGTGGGGAAGCGTTAGCAGCTGACAAGCCATTCTCCCTTCAGCCTTAGCGTATACCACCTCTTGCAATTAAAAGCACTCCCCCAGCTGAGTAAAAGGATCTTGCGGATGTGAACAAGAGCGAAGGTAGGGCAGACTTTTGAGTTACAGCCGAGTTAACTGTGCGGAGAGGATAAACGTGAAGTGAGGTGTCGGAGCAGCAGCAGTGTCAGGAAACAGGAGGCTAATAACAAAACATTTGCAATTATTAGCCCCTAATGTTGGCACCTGCTTTCTACCTCCAGCTGCTCAGAGCTTGCCTTTCTTGACCTGCAGAGCATGTTTACAAGACACATCTATCCTGCCAAGCTTTTCCTGAAAGGACATTTCGTTAAAGGTGAGTTTGAGAGCCCTTAATACTGCTCCAGCATCAGTTTTTGCCTAAGTCCAACATCCAGTCAGTGAAGCCACTTCTTGCCGGCCTAAGCCTGGATTTAGACCATTCTTAATGGTAGGCATCACGTTTGAAAGCTGTGACAGGGTAAGGGCAGAGTCAGGGGGAGAAGAACAGACATTCGCATCTTCTGGCCTTGAGCCCATCCTGGAAAGCAATATAGTCTTACTGTCACCATTAGAGATTAAAGCCAACACAGGTACTTAGTCTAACAAGAAATCTGATTGAGCAGATGGTGAATAGAGAGAGGCTTGAGATGTCTGGAAGAGGAAACTGGTTTTAGAGATGCAGTCACTGGGAGATAAAGGTGCTAAAAGTCCTTGTGATGCTAAATCCCACTATGTGGTCAGAAATGGACGATTTTCAGCCAGAATTTCTGAAGGGAGGAAGGAATGAATCAGAATGCACAGGGGAAAAAAAGAAAAAAAGGTCTTTTAGTTTCCTCTCAGGTGCATACCAAGTAGTAGGAGAGCTAGAGCGAGGCTTAAGCATAAAGGTGTTCTGGGAGACTCTATCCATAGCAGTGAAAATGACACCTTTGCATCAGTTGCCTGCAGAGCTCAGTGCTGTAAGGCAAGACGGTAGGGGTTTACTTCTCTCTGGGAATGCACATGAGAGTAGAAGTTCAATCCCTAAACCTGGTCATGTCTCTGGGGTTAAAAGTAAAGGCAGCTGTTTGAGTGCAAGATCCCTGCTTCCCAAAGCCAGCCCTTGAAGGGTGTAGAGATGCAAAGATGCACACCAACAAGATCTATAGATTTCATTTGCACGTGTGTATAGGGGAGGCTATCTCTGTTCCCCTCTGGATCCCATCATATCCTAACAAGCACATCTTTAAACTCAAGGTGACCCTGCTGTAGGGGAGATGGATGGGTGGAGGAGGGGGTGTCAAGAGCTTGAATTAATCTGCTGAACAAGCCAGTTCCCAATGATTTATACCATGGGGACAACACTTACTTTGCTCCCCAACCCTCCACCCTGCTCAGGATCCAGCATACCATACAGCAGGCTCAGCAACACATGCAGAAAGTTGAACTTACTACTGTACTTACTAATGGATCCAATGACAGATATACGGTTGAGTGAGAGTCAGTATGCAAGAGCAGGCATGGCAAATTTGGAATCTGAGGCAAATTTAGAAGTTTGTGCTCGCAAGAGGAAAAATGAGGAAAGAGGGGGAAAAAAAAGCACAAATCAGGGCTAAAGTGGCTGGACTTAAGCGGCACAGTTGTCCATGGAACACAGTCGTGGTAAAAGCCAAAAAAAGGCGACGGATATTCCTCTGAGTGTAATGAATAAGTTGCTAACAGTGAGCTAAAAACCAACAGCATTTATCTGGCACTATTTGGCAAATGTGAAAACCCCAAAGACTACACCAGCATCGAGGTCTTGCTGAAGCCTTTCCCTGTGGATAGGCCTGTTGGAAGTGCTCCCTTAGTACATTGGTTTACTAGTCGAATTCTTGAGCGTGGGAGGCAAAGATCCAAGCAGGACGCAATGCTGTGTCTCTTGCCTCTTTGTTAACAAATAAAGAAGGAAGGGGATTCTCGGGTGCACCAGGACAGGGAGAGGTTTAGGTCTTTATAATCCCTAGAAAAGATTATGCAGAACTTGAAGAGGTGAACCACTGTCTGGGCTTTTTTATGTCCGTGGACCTCTTTGGTATAGCAATACTGGAAATGGAAATGTTTTCTGGGTCCTTGGGTGTAAAGCAGCAACAATGACAACAGATGTTCAGTCCTATATGTTTATTATTACCTGTGCACGCTCAGGGCCTTGTACCAGCTACTTCTGCTCACAAGCCCTGCCGAGCTCCAAGCTTGCACACTGCTTTAGTGCTCAACATAGCAGGGCAAACAGTGTGCGGCTGCTGGACCATTTCATGCAGGTGGTATAGGGGAGAGCTCCTTATGTGACTGTTTGCCTCTAAAATTACAGTAAAATATCCCCAAACCCACAATTACTGTACCTGGTTCTATTTAACAAAGCTTTTAACCTCCAGACCCCTGGCTTTTCCAGCTGTATTGCTTTTGGCAGGAACACCATTCTGTTTGTCCTGTAGTGCTGCTGGTGGAAAGCAGATGCTTTCCTTCAAGCAAGCGAAGCTTCCAAGTACGGACAGTGGAAAGCACATCCCGACATTGGAAGCAGCTGCTAGAGAATGACTCAGGTGCAGTCTTCTGCCCCAATGTCTTATTTTCCACTGAAATACAAGGGGAAAAGGAAAAAAAAAATATGTATTTTTAATGCATACTTTAGCTGCAGTGTCTGGGCAGTTAGTCAAGGACAGAGAAATGTTGCCAAATAGAGATTTTCCAACTAGGTGGAAGCTGGCCCATATCTTCAGAGGTATTTTGATGCTTGTTAGGTGTCTTTGAAGACCCAGCCAGTCATGCATGGATTTTAGCATTGTTAGAATGTTTTAACGGTTAATGTTTTAACACAGTTCTGATGTGATCTTGACACAGTTATGATTTCAACACAGTTTAAATGATGGGCTTGCCTTTAGTACAAACGACACCGTTTCAAATTCAGACCAGCAACAGCGTATGAATGGAGGACAAAAGAAAGATGAGAGAAATGGGTGTGAAAAATACTGGAGAGAAGGGAATACATGCGAGAAACCTCAGCACAGCGACACAAAGGAGAATGAGCAGAATGCAGAGAAGTGCTTTAGATGCTCACGTAAGCAGTAAGATTTCACTTATTTGGCACAGAGGGACAATAGCCCCGCTAACCAGGATAGCTATTGTTCTTTTGTTTTTAAGAAACAAAAAGGGTAAATGTGAAGCACTAGCTTCCCAGGGAAAAATCACAAAAATAAGTTCTCATCCTGCTGTCTTCTGAGGAACCAGAAGCCTCTCGTACTTTACCTATCGCCCTCGCACTGTTACCCACGTGTTCGTTGGCTTAGAAAACAAATGAAATATATTGAGGCCCTGCTCTGTCTGAGGAGAGCTGAGGGTTTTTTGTAGCAGAACAAGTTAATTGGATCGAAAACCAGTGAGTCAATGCCCTAAGCAGAAAAATGCACGGTGCTATCTGCTGTGTATTTAGGCACACAAGTGCTGCAGCAGCTAATGTTTCAGAACGAAGTATAATATTAGCGTATTCCCTTTAGCTTTATTTCAGCATTTCTTATAATGAAGATGGAAAGCCGTCCGTAATCAGAGGAAGCCTCAAAATGTTGCATTCCTTTCGTGATGGTGGAGGGAGAAGAAAAGGAGGACTTTGATTTAGAAAGACAGAGGTGCTCAAATACGAGGATGACAGCTGGGGAATAAGGACCCACTGTTCAGGGACAGTGAATTGCTTATAGGCTTTTACAAGCTCAGGGAGGGTGTAAGCTGCAAGCGAGGTTCGGGAGCTTTGGCACAAATACAGTGGATCCTGTCAGCGAAAAGGACCTTCCACAGCGTATAGGTAGCTTCGTGAAGCCGTTAGAGCCATTTGAAGCGTGGACGCGCAGAATTCCCCTCTTCTTTCTTCGCTGGAAAGCAAACAGCTGTCACTGAGGAAGGCAGGGGTGTCAGATATGCCTGGAGACATGCATCTGGGAATTTCTGCCCAATTAAAATACTTCTGAATGCAAAAGATGATGGTTTCTACTGAGGGAGCTGGTGGAAAGCGTTATCTGGGAAACCCAAACAGATCAACCGCGCGTTTGTTGTTCACGGAGTTACTGTTCTTCACAACTAACTGGCTTCATCTGGAAAAGGACAAGCTCCACAGCATCATAACCCTCTGCGGCAACCACAGGACAAACAAACAGAGCTGAGGCAAGGCTCGATGGTTTTTTAACCTCTGCTAGTCAAAGCTGCGGTGGGTTTTCCTACATGCTGGAATGTGAATATACGGGTATGGAACATAAAGAACAGAGCCCCCGAACCAAATCCTTTAGTGATACATAAGGCAAGTTCTCAGCTGAACGTACTACTGAGGGGCATAATAAATATTCATGCTTGTTTACAACTTAATGCATGGTAGTTGCCCCATGGACTTCATCAGTGACTCCCATGGCTTGGTCTTGCGTAAGGACGTTAGTGCTCCTGAGTTTCTCAGTTGTCTGAAGGGCTTTTGGCGAGAGATCTTCACGGGCACGGCTCATCGCCTTGTGTAGTACCTGTCAGCAGAAGGCAGAAGACATTTTTATTTTTAAGTAGACAATTTAAATTACCGTTATGGGTGCGTCTAAGGCCTAAAGTGTTAGTTACTCGTATGTCTAAGGCCTAAACAGAGGAGGAACATCATCCGATGTATTTTAATAGCCAGTTTTCCTTTTCTGTGGTGTTTTTGAAAATTCATGATTGTTACTTAACACTAACTTGTTTTGAGTTTAGTTTGCTTCTTTACAGATGCCTTCGTTCACAAATCTGTCCGTAGTCCGTATCTTTTCCTATTTTTATTCCTTTTCCTTTTTTTTTTTTGGGGGGGGGCTTTCCCATCCCTAAGCCAGTTTCACGTTCTGAAAAAACCTTTTCAGCATTTCCAGTTCCCTTGTTAAGGGTAAAACGCCTCGCGTCCTCCCTTGCGAGGACAAGCCCCACTAAAAGAAGAGGGTGGTCGCTCAGCCGTGCTGCAGCTGAAACTTTCCTCTCAGCCGTAGCTGGTTGCGAGGCGTTTCATTCAAACAAACTTAATTGTTGCGTTTTTACTCCAAGTTTGGTCTCGCAGCAGCGCAGACGGCATCGCCGCTAATTTTTGCTAACTTCATCGCGTCAGTTTAAAGGAGAGGAAACGTCTGCCCCTGGCTAGCAGCAAAACTCGGGCTCGCCCTCCCGGGCACGCCAGTCCCGGCAGCAACCGCAACGGCGGGGAAAGGAGCCGGAGCTCACCCCGAGGCTGGCCGTGAGAACACAACCCACCGAGCGCCTGCACGGTTAAGGCTGCATTAACGCCCCGATGCTTTCAAAGAACGGCCCCGGAGCCCCCGCGCCTG